>JBBELK010000311.1:600000-783935 GCA_037783545.1 Henricia sp. BOLD:AAB3569 | reverse complement strand
TATGCAAGGTATGAATATTTAACATTTGTCTTGAGCCAATCAAGAGCTTCATGAGTAGCACGTAATGACGCGATGCATGCATTATGCATGTGATAGCGTCCTCATGTTACGAGAACCGTGGCATGATCGATGGACGAAAACAACAAATATTCTCGGGTTCGCCGTAGCATTTATTGTGCTCGTCTGTTTACGTATTTGATTACACTTCTGGGGGACAACGGTCGTAATATGGCAGCTTTCCTGAATGATTTGTGGGAGCTCTAAATACTGCCTCGGATGAACAAACTGGGGATCGCAGATCATAGCGTTTTTCAAACATAACCTATCGTGCGTCGACCAATGAAATCTCCGCTCACGCTGGGGTGGTTTCCCTATTACTGTAATAAGTTTCGCTGGCTGAATGCAGAACCATCAAGGCGTTGGGTTTATAGGACCGTACCGATACATGTACGTGCGTGTGAAAATTTCAACCCGGAGAAACACTTACCAAGGTCGTCTTTTACAAAGTGACCCGGCCTTTTCTCAATGGATTTCAATGAAATGTGCAAATTAATTGAAGTTCGAGCGTATTATCATTACTTATAAATATATTTTGCTATTTTAGTTATATTTTTCATAATCAGATATATTTTTCGGGGGAGGGGCGTGGCTTTTGCAGTGGAGCTGATTGTGGGAGGAGGAAATCACTACACATTCCGTATGTGAAACCACCCTTTAACGCTCTGGTTCTCATACGTTTTTGTCTGGCAATTCCCCCTCGACGGGGTCTTGGTACATAACGGAACATAACGCAAAAATAGTAGCCCTAAAGTACCGAAATAAACTTCGTCAATGCCCACAGGTATCTACTGATTCAGCAAAATGTATTTACAGCCCTGTTTCCTCCTATTTTGTGTCATAAATAAGTGTTTTTCTTCGTACTTACGTCGCGATTCCAAACTATCCGCCATGTTTTACTACTCGCGGTTACTAGGTGACGTCATTACACCTTGCTTTACACCACAGACCCGCCCGCGAGCTCGGGTAGTAGTGGCTGCCACCGGGGCAGACTCGTGTAGCACGCCGTGATGGCTAAAATAACGCTCCGTTGTAAGTTGGTGTTACCCGGTGTCAGCATCTCGAACGCCCCTACTGCTATGTGTAGCTCGAAACGACTTTGTGCGCAATGTATGAGGGATAGCTAGCTGAGTAAAGTTTGCTCTAGGCACTACAATCCACACTGTATATGTCCTCTTTCAATGTAATTACCAGATATAATTATTAAAAGTAACATGTTTTTTTTTTTAAATCGACCCTTTACACTCTCAGAACGCTGGTTAAAATATCACTGGTTAAAAATCAGTTGGTTAAAAATCTCCCAATGTTGGTTAAATTCTCCGAGTTGGGTAAATTTTTCTTTAACCAGGGGTTGGTTAAGAAATATTATGCTTTTTGGTTGGGTAAACAGCGGGTTGTGTAAAATATAAGATCAGAGGGCTGTATTTTAACCAACTTTGGTTATAATTTACACCCCCCGCAAAGCGAAAGTTGGTTAAAAAATTCGCCCAACCATGTCACGTGGTGTCCAGTGAAAGCTACCATTGGTTAGCGACTCGATTGTCTGCAGAAAGGCAAGAGTGACAAAATGCCCACGCGCGTTCGTTTCGTGTGTGTGTGTGCCTTGTACGTGTAAAACTACTACACAAACGTATACAGGACTCGTGTCATGGTTCATGTGTTGACGGCAAATTTGCAAAATGTAGTGGTGTTTCCGAGCCGAAACGACTAATTTAAGGTAAGTTTTGCCTCGTTAATTGTCTGGTCCGATCGGTGAATGGTGGGGGGACATTTTAGTGGTTGCTATCGGTCGGTTTTGGAAACCTTTCTCGAAGATTTAAGCCGATTTCAAAGTGTTATTTTTTACCCGTACGCGCGGGTTGTCACGAGTATAACGTTACTTTCACGTTGCATGCAGCGCGCCGTGTGCAGCGAGTGCGGGCCACAAACTACATCACATGTACAGTACACCATACTCGCTACGCACGGCCTGTATACGTGTAACTTTTTCCCCACCACTCCCGCCGGGCTGCCCCACCTAAGAGTAAGAGGTAGGGATTATCACTTTTCGAATGACAAATTCGCCACCCGTGGGGCAAAATTGGGGTTACAAACTCCCCACCCATGGGCCAAAAGATGCACGTTTTGCTCCCTGTGAGCTGAAAATTTGATTTCCATGCGTTTAAGTCCCACCCTGCAGGGGCACGGAAATCGTCGGACCAAATCCCCACCTAAGGGGTGGGGCATCGCAGGGTGGAGTAGCGCGGGGGCGGGATGGGGGCAGTGATAGGTGCATTATTAATAATAATAATGAATATTTGTAATGCGCCGGTATCCATCAGAAAGATTATCAGTTGCTATTAGTTTAATAGTAGTATGAATGGATGGGTCACATATAGGCCTACCGCCTTTGAATCTTACTATGTTAATAGTCCTTGTTTCATTTTGTTTATCCACACAGGAGGGGCTGATCGGATCGGATCGGATTTGGCATCTTGGCAGCAACTGTTACTCGACAACAACTATGACAGCAGAGGCCAAGGCCATAACCACTCATCATGCACATCACAGTTGATCTGACTAGGCTACTGCTAAGCAAGGCTTCGGCGTGAACCACGTCTTTTTGATCAAAGCTGCATTTTGACCACTTTTTCGACACAACTACAGGTTGAGTAAAAAAAAATATACACTTTTAAAATTACTTGTTGTGTTTTAGTGTATCAATATTTATTTGAGATGTTTTGACAACATGTATTTTGGATAAGTTCTCCTGTGTCTTTTGGTAGCAGTTTAATTAAATTATGTCTCATGCATGACCGCACATGAGGCAAATAAGGGTGTCTGGTGGAACACGACTTGCGCCAATTCAGTATGGCTAGGAAAAAAAAAAGGATTTGAACCAGTGCAGAGCTGCCATCCGTCCCAGATTTTGCAACAGGTTCTTCGGAAAATAATTAATTTGGTGGTCTCTTTTTTTTTCTATTCTGATGTTGGCGCAAGTCGTGTTCCACCTGAGATCCTTATTTGCCTCATGTGCGGTCATGCATGAAACATAATTTAAAGGACACGGGAGAACCTATCCAAAATACATGTCAGAACATCTCATATAAATATTTGTACACTAAAACACAAAAAGTAATTTTAAAAGTGTATAATCGTTTTTTGTTTACTCACACTGTAGAACGAACTTGCCATTAATCGTAATTGCAACTCGGAAATTGTTATTTCCTAATCTGAATTTAACCTTTCTTTGGCTGTGCAAACCACAAAAATAAAAGTACGCTCTCTGACTTCATATAGTGCAGCTGAGCTAAACGTCACACAAGCATTCTCGAACTCATTGTTAACACAGTGTGATGGTGAAACATTTAAAAATGAAAATGTTTGAAGGAAGCCAAACACTTTCATTTAGAAAATACCAGTATATATTTGGCCTACACCTGCTGCTAAAGTACATACATGTACATCAAATATCACAAAATAAATAAAAATTTAAAAAATGTAAAACTGTCAAGTCCATCGTGTGGTGTTTGCCTTTATTTAGTGTCCTTTATACCCAAATATCTTTTTTATAAACTGTTAACATAATAAATTAACCAACTGTTGGTAAAATATTGCCCAATTACTGTGAACAGCATTTCAGTAAAATAATGCCCAACCATTCGGGTATAACCAACTGCATGGTTAAAATTTGCCCAACTCAGCATTAACCAACAGATTGGTTAAAATAAAATTAACCAATGATTGGTTAAACAGTTTAACCAACCACGTATTAAAATTTAACCAACCTGGGTTGGTTAAGGTTTTAACCAACTGTTGGGATGTTCACCTGGTAATACATGGTTGGTTAAAATTTTAACCAAGTTGGTTAAAAATTTTAACCAACGTTCTGAGAGTGTAGGTTTTAAACCAGTCTGATATATCAACGTAGGAATATTTTCAGCCAGTTTCATTCAGGCGCCTGTGAGTTTATCAATTATAAAGAGAAAATGGCTTACTCAAATTAGTACATGTATATAATAAAGTAAGTGAATGCTGTGCTCAGCAAATTTATGTTAAGCAGCGCCATGAAATAGACCCCAGACAGAAGGGCTGCCATAAAGGGTCCCCAAAATCGAGATAGATCAGCTCATGGGTTAACCTTATGAAGCCGACTGGAAATTTGTCACAATCCTAGGTATCATATACACTGGTACACTTTCTGTAGTGACGTTGTGCCTGCCACATGCCCCCAATGACCCACCTCGAAAATAGTGCTAGATCAACTCGTATATGGCCGGATGAAAGCTGTGGTTGTTCACAATACATTGGGAGGACCGATCTAGCTAAGTTTTTTCTTTTCTTTTTTTTCTTGGGAGGGGTTGGCTTTCCCATGGTCCTCTTGACCACACTATTACTACTATGCGCCTGGCGGACGTCCGTTTGCTTATGCCACGCTCATAAAAATAGGTTACCATTCCAGCTATAGGCCGAACTCCATGGGCTACCGGTCTCCGACTGGAAACGCATACTTATGGCAAGATCCACATAAGTATTAAACAAGTACATGTATATGTATAACGTTCATGCATAACCTGCGTATTTTATTGGAAATTTGTACCACTAGCATACAGGGTGGTCGAAAAAGTGCCGTTATATTTGTGTAGTAATTTACTGTACGTTTTATTATCAAACTGTCTCCAATCGTAAGCAATATACTACTAAAGTGTGACGTCAGTTGCCGTGGTAATTGGGTCTAAACATTCGCTGGTAATCTGAAACGTCCATTGCTAAAGCGTAGGGGAAAAGTTCACTGGTTTTAGTGTAGACCCTGTAACCATGGCAACACACAAAGGGTGACGTTTTTACTTTAGTACTCTATTTGTACCTCTAGTTGTTTTCAAAATTGATCAAGTCTTTCTGTGTAAAATATTTCTAAATAATTACTGTACGTTTTCTCATCAAACTGTCTCCAATCGTAAGCAATTCGTACCACCAGTTGTTTTCAAAATTTAGCAAGTCTTTCTGTGTAAAATATTTCTGTTTATCTATAAATGTATCCGAAATTGTACTCTTGATTAATTTTATTGGCCATTACAATATATTTAACAATTTGCCAGCTCGAACCCTGACGACATCAACAGCAACGGAAAGAGTGCAGAAATGCTTTAAAATACAATATTGTACAAATATAAAAGTGCACTTTCATTTGCTACTTTTATTAAAAACTTTGTTGTGCTGACGATTCTCTGCAAAAGTGCTTTCCTTGCCTTTAATGAACAACCAACACGCAAAATGAAGCCCGTGCAGACGATTTCTACGTAGATCAGTATCTAACAAAAAGTATTTAACAGACTTAGCAAAATATACAGCCTATTAAAGTAATTGGTTAAAACAACATATTGGCGCATTGAAGTGTTTATTTAATTCCAACAAATGTGTGTTCGAATCGCGGTCCCATCTGTATGTGGTGCGTAGGACCTCTATATGTGCTTGGGCAAGGCACTTAGCCATATGTTGCGCTTCTTCATCTCCATCAATTAATGCTACGTTTACACCATGTCCCAGGCAGTCCCGGCGCCCCGGTAAAGGAGCACCGTGGAGGCACCGGGATGGACGTCGGGGAGCGTAGGGGACCGGGGTGGCGAAACGTGAATGACCGTAGCTCACCCTTGCCACCGGCGGGTGAGCAGCTCTGTCAAAAATTTTGCCCCGGCAGTCCCGGCACTAATGAGAATCGTCCTGGGCCGCAGTGGGACGGGGCTTCCGTCACAGGGCGTGACGGACCGCAGTGTGCCTTGACTCACCGGGGTGTGGCACCGTGGGGTGCCGGGGACCTCTGATCGCGGCCGGTGCCTCGCGCTCCGCCACGTTTGGAAGCCCGGCACCCCACGGTCTGCCATGGCCCGTCACGGTAGTTGCCACAGCATGGTGTGAATGCGGCCTGGTGAACTGCGGTGCGCCAAGGTGTGTGACGGTTGTTGCTCACAATTACGCCTCACTGCGTCGCGCTCCAGGACGAAGTGAAAATGAAAGTGTGGAGCGCGCTATTTATACCCACCTGGGCTGCGTTCCAAACACGCGAACGTTGCCAACGTTCGCCACTGGTTACAGTACTTTTGTGCACTCGTCTATGAAAGGCCGGGTACCAGTTCTTGGCGGACGATGAAAACGTTTGCAATGTTCGCGTGTTTGGAACGCAGCCCGGGGCTCACCGGGAGACCACCGGGTGACCACCGGGGCGTGAAACGTGACAGCTGCCACGTTCAGTCGCAGGGCGCCGCAGCAGACCCTCGCACACCGTCGGGAACGTATTGGGCAGGGACAACAAACGTGACACGAACGGGACGGACGTGAGGCACCGCATCAGAACTTAGCAGGCCGGCCTGGGACGTGGACCCATCCGTAATGGAACGGCGCTTGAAACGTAGCGCGCCGTCCCGGTTCCGAGGCGCGCCGTCCGCCTCGCGGCCCGGAACCGGCACGGCGCGCCACGCTTTCCGTACTGTGACGTAACGCACCGTGGTAGAACGCAACACACCGGCCCAACTAGGGCCGAGTCGAGCCAAAGTAATAACAAGACAATAGAAGTTCCACGGCACGCCACGTTTTGGCCAAACCGGGGCGCCGGGACTGCCGGGGACACGGTGTAAACGTAGCATAAGGAGTAAATGCAACGGGTGATACCTCTGAGCGCTTGTGTCAGGCTGATGGGCAGTTGTGCCCAGTTACCAGGTTTGTAGAGCGCCGTATAAATGTCCTGCAGGATTTATGTGCGCTACATTATTTTATATCAGACCACGCCATTATTATTACACTATTATCATTATCAGTCGTCTGAGTATGCTATAAGAGTAATTTGACAATTGTTGATTTTACGTTGATATAATCGTGGATATATGAAGTTAGTGTATATTCAGGTTAGTTTCTAAATTAATACATAACTAATGCCACGAAATGTTCTGTTTATACTATGGCAGCAAAATGTTCAGGCATGTATATTTGGCACTTTAATTTGTTTTCAAATCTGATCAAGTCTTTCTGTGTAAAATATTTATAAATAATTACTGTACGTTTTCTCATCAAACTGTCTCCAATCGTAAGCAATTCGTACCACCAGTTGTTTTCAAAATTTAGCAAGTCTTTCTGTGTAAAATATTTCTCTTTATCTATAGCAATGTATACAACATTGTACTCTTGATTAATTTTATTGGCCATTACAATATATTTAAAAATTTGCCAGCTCGAACCCTGACGAAATTAACTGCAACGTCCTTGCGTTTCTATGTCACGGGAAAGAGTGCAGAAATGCTTTAAAATAAAATATTGTATACAAATATAAAATGCCCCCTCGAGGCAAAGCGCAAGAACTGCCAATCATGGCGACTTACCATGATGCGAAGTTAAACGCAAATTAAGTGATATTGTTTTCACTTGTTAAGACAGATAATTGTTTGAAAAGTGCACTTTCATTTACTACTTTTATTACAAACTTTGCTGTGCTGACGATTCTCTGCAAAACAAAGAAACCATCTGCAAGTGCTTTTCCTGCCTTTAATGAACAACCAACACGCAAAAAGAAGCCCGTGCAGACAGTTTCTATGTAGTTTAGTATCTAACAAAAAGTATTTAACAGACTTAGCAAAATATACAGCCTATTAAGGACATTGATTAAAAACATATTGGCGCATTGAAGTGTTTATTTAATTACAACAAATGTGTGTTCGAATCGCGGTCCCATCTGTATGTGGTGCGTAGGCCCTCTATATGTGCTTGGGCAAGACACTTAGCCATATGTTGCGCTTCTTCATCTCGATCAAGAAGTAAACGCAACCGGGACGCCAGAGGTGAAAGGCGAGAAAAGAACCCGTACGCCAACCCGACTGCCCCTAGACTTAAGTACCCCGCTTAGATTGAGTTTTGTGAATACCGCCCCTGATCTGTAATAACACGGAAGTACGAAATACAATTCTGCTTTGTTAGTTATGTTTCAGATAGCCTTTTAACCCGGTATAAGAAATTTGAAGTTCTTGGCATTTCACTAAAATGTGATACTTCTTTCTGGTTCATTGACATTGAATAGCGGGCAGAAAGTGCCAAACTTTAAACACCTGAGTGCAAATGACAATGAAACGTCTGTTGAAGGTAGTTTAACTCTCCTGTTATGTTATCGACATCTTTCCTGGCGAACAGCCGTACTGCTTAGTCGCAATGAATGCATTGATGCTCGAAATTACAATGGGAGAATACAGGGCGCAAGTGCAAGGACGCTAGACTGTTTTCAGGGACAGGACCAATCCAGACATGTTTGCACCTCGCGTGCACTACGTCGGCCAGATTGAAATGCTTATAGACACGTAGACTGGTTCCCGCTCCACATATTCCACATACAACGACTGAATATGAGGACCGGCTACTGTCGTGTTTAAAATAGCACTTTAAGCATTACGTCATGCATTTATTTTTAGGAGCACATAACCGTTAATTTTCAAAGCGCGCTGCGCGCTATATGGCATGAGTGTACAACAATTTGAAAGGGGTTATTCCATATTTGACCAATACAAATTTAATATATTAACCTTAAAATATTAAATATGCCTATTTTAATATACATGTAGGCTAGCATCAAAAAAGAAAATTCAAACCTTGTATGCATCACCCAGTGAGCTCCTACGGTTACTGTAACTATAGCCATTGCGTAGTTTTAAATCCGTGGCATCACCATCAATACACACGCAGCAGCACGCGTACGTGCACGCAACGTCAATTCAAATTCTCGAAACAATGACGAATTGTACCCGACGATTAACGGTAACGTCCGGACGCCCCGACGTGCATTCGGGTAACTTCGGGAACCTTCGGAAAAAGGAGGAATTCCTCCTGTCTCAAAATGGCGAAATTGGCGGCTGCCGGACCTTAAATTCAGTCTAGTCAAAGAATTTTTGGTCCGGGTACCAGATTAATAGACACGTCGACGTCACCAGGCCATGCACAATAGAAATACCCACATGTTACTAACTCTCAAGTTACACGCGGACAACAAATCTGTCTTCGTAATAAACGAAAATCTCAGGTGTTTATCCACACGTACATACACGCAAGTAGCCTTGACCAAGATTTTTTGCTGTACGAGAGAATATTGGGTCTAGCACATGCAAACTGCACACGGCATCAAAACGAGCCACTGTGAGATAACGACTTCCGTAGTAAACCCGTACGGCAACACACTGGCTGCGTACATACTGCGTACAAGCTGCGTACGGCCTGGCCCAGCTCGAAAGACAGCCTTGACGAGTCTGCACTTCCGGGTTTAATGTTTTTCTTTATTTTTTTCGAACAGTTATGGCCGAAAATGGGCGGGCTTCGGATATGCGGGTATGCAAGGTATGAATATTTAACATTTGTCTTGAGCCAATCAAGAGCTTCATGAGTAGCACGTAATGACGCGTGCATGCATTATGCATGTGATAGCGTCCTCATGTTACGAGAACCGTGGCATGATCGATGGACGAAAACAACAAATATTCTCGGGTTCGCCGTAGCATTTATTGTGCTCGTCTGTTTACGTATTTGATTACACTTCTGGGGGACAACGGTCGTAATATGGCAGCTTTCCTGAATGATTTGTGGGAGCTCTTAATACTGCCTCGGATGAACAAACTGGGGATCGCAGATCATAGCGTTTTTCAAACATAACCTATCGTGCGTCGACCAATGAAATCTCAGCTCACGCTAGGGTGGTTTCCCTATTACTGTAATAAGTTTCGCTGGCTGAATGCAGAACCATCAAGGCGTTGGGTTTAGGACCGTACCGATACATGTACGTGCGTGTGAAAATTTCAACCCGGAGAAACACTTACCAAGGTCGTCTTTTACAAAGTGACCCGGCCTTTTCTCAATGGATTTCAATGAAATGTGCAAATTAATTGAAGTTCGAGCGTATTATCATTACATTAGTTATATTTTTCATAATCAGATATATTTTTCGGGGGAGGGGCGTGGCTTTTGCAGTGGAGCTGATTGTGGGAGGAGGAAATCACTACACATTCCGTATGTGAAACCACCCTTTAACGCTCTGGTTCTCATACTTTTTTCTGGCAATTCCCCCTCGACGGGGTCTTGGTACATAACCCCCGGATGCGATGCTGTGAGATCAAGTCCACAATGACTTCAGTTTGGTATCTTGTTTGTTCCTTCATGTTTGTTCCCTCCGTATCTTTTATCCTGTCAACGATTCTACAGTCCTTTATAATTAATGTCTGGTAAGAAAAATAGGCTTGCATGGCTGCAAAAAATATATCAATGATGCACTCGTGAACGATCTCACCAAGGATTGTTTCGTCGCAGTGCATTAATATTCCGGCATGTGTTCACCAGGGAACTATGTTTTTCCCCTCCACTCTATAACCCACCCCTGCAAATGTTGTACAAATAGGCAATGTCTGACCCATCGGTCAGTACAGCCACATGTTCACAGTAGGGGCGTTCGAGATGCTTACACCGGGTAACACGGGGTTTACACCGGGGAAGCCCCCAGAAGATGCAAAACGAACGACACAGGGTCTCGTTTTGAATTCTGGGAACACGTGGTCAAAGGTTGTTGCCGGGTGGCGCTTTATAAACGCCGTTATCGTTTGACTCAGGATGAAAAATGAAGCCGGCGCCACGCAAAAATAGTAGCCCTAAAGTACCGAAATAAACTTCGTCAATGCCCACAGGTATCTACTGATTCAGCAAAATGTATTTACAGCCCTATTTCCTCCTATTTTGTGTCATAAATAAGTGTTTTTCTTCGTACTTACGTCGCGATTCCAAACTATCCGCCATGTTTTACTACTCGCGGTTACTAGGTGACGTCATTACACCTTGCTTTACACCACAGACCCGCCCGCGAGCTCGGGTAGTAGTGGCTGCCACCGGGGCAGACTCGTGTAGCACGCCGTGATGGCTAAAATAACGCTCCGGTGTAAGTTGGTGTTACCGGCGGTGTCAGCATCTCGAACGCCCCTACTGTGTAGCTCGAAACGACTTTGGGAGACGTGCGCAATGTATGAGGGATAGCTAGCTGAGTAAAGTTTGCTCTAGGCACTACAATCCACACTGTATATGTCCTCTTTCAATGTAATTACCAGATTTAATTATTAAAAGTAACATGAAATTGTTTTTTTTTTAAATCGACCCTTTAGGTTTTAAACCAGTCTGATATATCAACGTAGGAATATTTTCAGCCAGTTTCATTCAGGCGCCTGTGAGTTTATCAATTATAAAGAGAAAATGGCTTACTCAAATTAGTACATGTATATAATAAAGTAAGTGAATGCTGTGCTCAACAAATTTATGTTAAGCAGCGCTATGAAATTGACCCCAGACAGGAGGGCTGCCATAAATGGTCCCCAAAATCGAGATAGATCAGCTCATGGGTCAACCTTATGAAGCCTACTGGAAATTTGTCACAATCCCAGGTATCTTATACACTGGTACACTTTCTGTAGTGACGTTGTGCCTGCCACATGCCCCCAATGACCCACCTCGAAAATAGTGCTAGATCAACTCGTATGTGGCCGGATGAAAGCTGTCGTTGTTCACAATACATTGGACTATAGGTTTCATGGAAGTGCCTCGAGGACCGATCTAGCTAAGATTTTTTCTTTTTTCTTTTTTTCTTGGGAGGGGTTGGCTACTATGCGCCTGGCAGACGTCCGTTTGCTTATGCCACGCTCATAAAAATAGGTTACCATTCCAGCTAGGCCGAACTCCATGGGCTACCGGTCCCCGACTGGGAACGCGTTCGTATGGCTTGATCCACATAAGTATAACAAGTACATGTATATGTATAACGTTCATGCATAACCTGCGTATTTTATTGGAATTTGTACCACTAGCATACAGGGTGGTCGAAAAAGTGCCGTTATATTTACTGTAATTTTGTGTAGTAATTTACTGTACGTTTTATCATTAAACTGTCTCCAATCGTAAGCAATATACTACTAAAGTGTGACGTCAGTTGCCGTGGTAACTGGGTCTAAACATTCGCTGGTAATCTGAAACTTCCATTGCTAAAGCGTAGGGGAAAAGTTCACTGGTTTTAGTGTAGACCCTGTAACCACTGCAACACACAAAGGGTGACGTTTTTACTTTAGTACTCTATTTGTACCTCTAGTTTTTTTCAAAATTGATCAAGTATTTCTGTGTAAAATATTTCTAAATAATTACTGTACGTTTTCTCATCAAACTGTCTCCAATCGTAAGCAATTCGTACCACCAGTTGTTTTCAAAATTTAGCAAGTCTTTCTGTGTAAAATATTTCTGTTTATCTATAGCAATGTATACAACATTGTACTCTTGATTAATTTGATTGGCCATTACAATATATTTAACAATTTGCCAGCTCGAACACTGACGACATCAACAGCAACGTCCTTGCGTTTTATGTCACGGGAAAGAGTGCAGAAATGCTTTAAAATACAATATTGTACAAATATAAAATGCCCTCTCGAGTCCAAGCGCAAAAACTGCCAATCATTCAAGGCGACTTACATGATGCAAAGTTAAACACAAATTAGGTGATTTTATTTTCTTCATTTGTTAAGGACAGAATAATGATTTGAAAAGTGCACTTTCATTTTCTACTCTTATTACAAACTTTGCTGTGCTGACGATTCTCTGCAAAACAAAGAAACCATCTGCAAGTACTTTCCCTGCCTTTAATAAACAACCAACACGCAAAATGAAGCCCGTGCAGACGATTTCTACGTAGATCAGTATCTAACAAAAAGTATTTAACAGACTTAGCAAAATATACAGCCTATTAAAGTCATTGATTAAAACAACATATTGGCGCATTGAAGTGTTTATTTAATTCCAACAAATGTGTGTTCGAATCGCGGTCCCATCTGCATGTGCATGGTGCGTAGGCCCTCTATGTGCTTGGGCAAGGCACTTAGCCATATGTTGCGCTTCTTCATCTCCATCAATTAAGGAAATGCAACGGGTGATACCTCTGAGCGCTTGTGTCAGGCTGCTGATGGGCAGTTGTGCCCAGTTACCAGGTTTGTAGAGCGCCGTATAAATGTCCTGCAGGATTTATGTGCGCTACATTATTTTATATCAGACCACGCCATTATTATTACACTATTATCATTATCAGTCGTCTGAGTATATGCTATAACAGTAATTTGACAATTATTCATTTTACGTTGATATAATCGTGGATATATGAAGTTAGTGTATATTCAGGTTATATTCTAAATTAATACATAACTAATGTCACAAAATGTTCTGTGTATACTATGGCAGCAAAATGTTCAGGCATGTATATTTGGCACTTTAATTGTTATTTAGAAGAAAAAATGAGGCAAGATGTCAAAAGTTGTCCAAAAGTAGATTTTCTTTAAAATGCTTTGTTCTGTTGTTTCGTTCTTTTCCGACAAAGATACATGTACACTTTGTGGTTGCGTATGTATCAGCTTGAAACGTGTTGCTGCCGTGTCCTCACTGTCCTGTTGTTTTAAACAGCTATAGTAACCCCTATCCACATTTTAAAAAGTTTTTCTGTTTATCATTGAGGTGTATGTTTCTACAACTCCGTCAAAACGTGTTTTCCGCCATAACGCGACTTTTTCTAAACGCAGTTCAGAAATGAAATGATCGAGGTCAATTGGTTTGTTTACAAACATGATTGTGACGTCATCCTGAGAAGAACACAAAACTGTGTAGCCTGTGTAGTATTCAATGGAAAATATACGGAGCGTATGTTCATCATGCCTATTTTGTTCTTGTACATGTAATTAACATTTCAAACGTGGAAAATAACTTTCTATAACATCATGACAACAGTTTATCATCTTTTTGTGGAAACAAAAGATGAAATTGTGGCTCACAATTAATGGGGATCTTTTAAAATAAATTCCAGTGCATTGCGGCGTAGTTTTTACACGGTACGACAGATACACAGCAGTCCGTAGGAACCGTTTTCGCGACCACAATCAGAATCATGTTTCTAACACAGTTGCGGGTTCAACCAATTAATGTACAGCTTTGGTTGTTGGCAACCGGCCGAAGCCGTCCATTAGCTGAATCAGTCTATTACGCCAGAAAGATGTTTCTGTTGTGGTCGCGAAAACAGTAAAAATAAATGTTGTGCACATGTACTTTAATAGCGGCGATGCAAAATTTATATGTACTTATTTCGTATCCGAAATTCAGGAGATTCTAGGATGGTGCTGTGTGAAAAAAAACTTTCTAATCGAGAGACGCGTACTAAACCATACTTTTGCACACACTAAAGGTACGTGCGTAGATGGTATGCACAGTCCATTTTGGTCTCTTGCCGAGTAGTGTTTAAAATTCTGCCATAGTACACATCACACGCATCGCAGGCGCCCGTCACGGTCGGCAGGTACAAGGTACTCCATAGAAATGTTATGTGCCACTAATTTTTCTCTCTCTTGGAAAGAAGAAAGTCGATAAGTTTTTACTATTTTTTTCATGGTATCTGGTAAAACATACAAGTAACTACTGGGAATATCTCTGGCCTTTTGCACGAAGAAAATCTTTAAAAAAAAAAGCATTTGACAGACGGTTTTCGGAGTTTTTGCGTGTAAACATATGGAGCTACTGATCGTGTTTATTTCTCTTTCTCCGGATCGCGTCTCGGGGTCACGTGCGTATTATTAATACCTAATGAGCGTTTCAGAAATCGCGAAACTTTCAATTTCGAAACCGCACTTTTGGTTTCGATTTATCCACTTAAAAGGGGCAATTTGAAATGAACTGCGGGATAAGCCGGCTAGAGGGATAGGTTGACCGTCTAAAAAGATGCAAATGCTGGATTTATCTTTGTATGAGGATTCTAGTTGTTTAAGCATTCAGTTAGAAAAATAAGACTGGGCTATTTTCTGTCGCTCATCAACATCCACTGTTTCATCCTTTTCTTGACCCCATCCGATGACTTCCATTGGAATGTGGTGGCTGCCGCCCTTGGTTGCACATTCCACAGTTGGCTGGAGATAGCTAGGCTCGTTGCAGTAAGCGGCTCCAGAGATCGATGCTGGGCTGTCAACCTCACTCGATGCGTTCCAACCCCCTCCTGGAGACGAGTCATCATCCAACACAGCGACCAGACGGTCAAGCTCGTTAACTATCTCTCCGAAAGAGCATCGTATCTTTGGCGAATCCTTCCAGCACTGCTGCATGATTTCAGATCTGAACAAAAATATCGAAAAATAAGACATCTTATGCTACAAGGTTTATTATAATTTTCATTCAAAAATGCACGTGCGACAGTATTGGTGTCCCTAATCCGACTGTCAGGAGATTCCTGGCAGATACAGGCATTTATTTTTCACCCATTCCCGAATTTAAGCCTAATCGCCGCGAAAACAGCAATTCTTCAGTAAATCGGGGAATAGTTTTTGGCTGCCTTGGGATGATTCAGTTCGCTCTGTGCAAGATCGTAAAAGTTTGGAAAGCCCTGAAAATTGTCGGGGTGATTCGGGAACAAATTTTGTATTCGTAACAAATGACGGATATTCGCACATAAGCTACCAATTTATTTTACTTTCTTGAAGCGGTGTTTAATAGCGACTGAGAGGACTGCAGGGTCGAGTTTGGTCGCAGTGTTTAATGACAGCCTTGCAAATTTTAACGTACTGGTACTGAATATCTTTTTCCGGTACATGTACGTCCTCGTTGCTACTTTTAACAGAACGAAGCACAACATGTAATGTGTACAGGTAGCCTATTCTTTACGTACAGTTTCGGTGGAGATAATCCTGGCGGATCCATGCGTCTCCCTTGCTGGAGAAAATTGTACACGTCCCTGTTACGAACCCCTGGATATGGCTGGCGACCTGCGGAAAACAACTCCCACAGGAGAACACCGTACGACCACTGGAGAAATTGAAAATATTTCTCATAAATTGGCACTTTTTCTGTTCATGAATGCTGCAAATTAATGTTATTCAGCAGGGGAATATTGTGAAACATTCTTCCTCCATAGTGAGCCTCCATGCAACACCCAGAGAACAGAATGCATGTAACTGTTTTGAGTGTGACAATATAATCAGTTGCGTCGGCGGGAGCTGTCCTAAACAAAAAAGTGTCGTTCCTCCTGGTGACAGTGTTGGTTGAAACCCAGGATATTATACAGGAAAACGTGAGGGAGTACGCCACAGTGCATCTTATCAGAGGTTTTGGGTTCGAAATCCAATGAGAGCCATTTGATTTTTCTTTCACCCCACACTGTGTATTGCATTTTTCTTAACTCCTTGGCACCATATCAGACGACAGCAACATAGCCGCAGCCTGGCAGTTGAACTTACCTACATGTATAACAGAACACCGTGTGACTGTTGGACCCATTTCCGGCAATATAAACCCATCCGCAAGGGGTTAAAGATGATTCAGCCCCATGCAGATTGGGCGATTTTTAGTGCCACGAAAAGTGATGCAAGATTCGATAAAACGGTCCAAAAGTAGAATAACATGTTGTTAGTAATGTCTTTTCGTGGCAAGACTAACTTGCACAAGCCTTCCTAAAATTTCGCTGAGGCAATTCCACCATAAGTGCCAAAGGGTGTGCCTGATGTACCTCTCTGACTGGGCTCGTGCACCCCGATCGAGGGCCGTTTGAAAGTGTGGCTCCAGAAGTCAGTTTAACCCACGCAGGTTCAATCAGGTTGAAAGCCGAACAAAATGGGTTTTCTGCAGAGAGCCCTTAACCACAACATTCTCCCATAAACAGGAAATGTCAGATTTAATTGCTGTGGGAATCACTTTAGTTCTTTTTGGGGATAGTATACAGAAATTCAAGGCACGTGTAGCCTTGTGTCCAAGGCTATGAAATTGTGTGAATCCGTGAAGATTTGCCTGTGTGCTATGCATATGTGTGCTATGCAGCGAAAGTGCGCCACCACGCGGTGAATTGTAGCCAACTGCCAAATAGTCTGCTTACCATAATATCTTGGTCTGAATCCTGACTTCACGGACGAGGCTGGATCATAGCCTTGTTCTTTATGTACTCGATTTCTTATGTGTTTCTTTATAACTGCGTTGGAAATCCGACGCAATTACTTATGCGAAACCCGAGTGCTTATAAATATTCATATCTTACATAATATCCAATCAGAGCTCACTACTCGGGTCAAATGGTGCGTATTGCAAGCATAAACGTTTGTACGTCGTACCTGTGTAGTTTACAGTATGTACTAATGTAGGCCTGTCTGCAATTATGGCGACATCACACGTAATGTTACAACTGAGGAAATCAACGGTAGTTTGAATTATGCAGCTTACAAATTGCAAATTGATGACTTTCACTGACGAAGACCAGAATATATCCCTCACATATTTTCTGTAAAGGTATGACGTGTTTGTGAACTTACCAACTATAGGTAAGGCTACGTACGAAAAATCTGCTATTTTTCAAACAGCACCGTATTCTGTCAAAACAACCGTTAACCAATGAGCTTTTACGTCTCGGTGCTCTCTTTGAATTAGCATAAAGAGTCCCCGCCCATAAAACACATAAAGAACAAGGCTATGATCCAGCCTCGTCCGTGAAGTCAGGATTCAGACCAAGATATTACGGTAACCAGACTATTTAGCAGTCGGCTACAATTCACCGCGTTGTGGCGCACTTTCGCTGCATAGCATACAGGCAAATTCTTCACGGATTCACACAATTTAATAGCCTTGGATAAGGCTAGGCACGTCTCGCTTCATTTGAAAGTTCAAACTTAGTTTGTATTTTAACTCACCACGTCTGTTTTCATGTTATACACCTTTCGTTCCATTGACTCCGGTGCCATCCACTTCACTGGAAGTTTGGCCTGCTTGTCTCCACTTGTGTAATAATCCGACTCATCCAGATCCCGAGATAATCCAAAATCCGCTATTTTGGCTGTCTCTTTATCATCGATCCTTGTATTCAATGGGAGAAAACCGATAAATGTTATCTGCGACAACCGTTATTGTTTCTTGAATAACAAGTTTTGGCGAATTTAGCTTTTTTAGGGCTACTGTACAGTTTTCTGTCGCGCGAAACAAACTAACCAATCCAGCGAGTCTTTAATATTGTCTTTATTGGACAAATTTTGTGTGAAGATAACAGTCCTTACATGCAGTTTCTTGCTGCTAAATCCCTGTGGACGAATTTCCGCTCAGAAAGGTACTTCATCCCGCGAGCTATGTGCAGGGCAAACGTCACAAGCTGTCGCACTCTCGGATTCTACAGTGAAGGAAAATGTCAATATTTGCAAGAACATCAGTTACATAAAACTGCATTATCCTAAATCAGAAAGCCATGACCTATTATGTGACAGTAACTGTATTTAATGTGTTTATATTGCAAGTAAATGTAAAAATTGTATTACCCAACAAAAGGGAAAGGATAAATAATAATGCAAATTTCAGTTGAATTTACTCATCTCCTCAAGTAAAGTCATTTTAAAACGAAATAAGTCGCGAACTCCACAAGCTCATTATTTACCTGTTTTCGTTTCACTATATAGGACTTGAGATCACCGTTTGCCATGAAGGGAAGAACAATCAGAGGCTGACCTTCGGGGTCAAAGGTCAGACCGAACAGTCCGAGTACATTGGGATGATCAAAGTTTTTCATCATTAACCCTTCCTCGAGAAATTTTATGACGTTGCGTGAATCACTTGCGTCTGAAATTAACAAATATTACATTGCATTTTGTTTACGTACAAAGATGTAATCAGTCATAAATATATAGCTAAACATTTAAGACATGGATCAAAGATCCCTTTCCATCCTCTGGATGGCTTTTTAAAGAAAGATATAAAGAGAGTTGAATATAGTGTGGGTACACTTCTAGAACTTTACTATATAGAACCTTGTATTGTCTTGACGGCCACTTGACGCTCAGATCCAGATGACGCCGCGTTCATAGTTGCCTGGTAAACTATCCCAAAAGCACCTGGGTTTATTGAATGAAACAGAAACGAATAGCTGTAAAAAAACAGTGGGACAATGTGCATATTTCTGGCCAGTATGGAATGTGCTCGGAAAACACCTAATTTTTTGGAGAACCTATAATAGGAGAGCAACAATTTCAAATGCAACAAATCTAACAAATGTCTGTTGAAAGAAAAAAATAGCACCACGTGCAAAAACGCTCATGGCTCTATTGTTCTCTCCCTTGTTCTACATGTATATAGAGAAGAAACACGGAAGAGTTTAGTGACTCCAGGTTATATTATAGGCTTTACTGTACGATACGACGGATGGCTAAACAATAACAAGAAACAAGTGATACGCACCCCGCCCAAGGACTTTCCCTATGTCCAGCTGACTGAATTTGATCTGCAGGTCGCCTGGCACAATGCTTATATTGGCATTCAAAGCAACAGTCTTCGCAGGAATGACCGGTGGACGTTGTTCATCTGTACTGTCAAGCGAATGCCGTCTCCTTCCTGCAGGAGCTTGTTGTTCTATAAGAAACAAACACGCCGGAGATTAAAGTGCATCCATATAGCGACACACCCGAACAGTGAACGCTTCCGAGCGTTCGCTCCTGTAAAACTCATCATCGCCAATTATAATATATTTATAACGGAATGGATCGTGGTATTTCGCATTACGTGTTGAAAGTGAACAGTTAGTCCTGTGAAAAAAATGTGGCATCGTACTATACCTTCATGAAGATGTCGTATCAGAGCTAAGAGGCGCTCGTTGTATGTCCTCAGAAGTTGCTTCTGCTTATTGTACTTAAAAGTGAGGACCACTATAAGAGCCAGCAAGGGTACCCCAACTGTTAGAAAGACGGTTGCTAGGAGGATAGTCAAAATGTTGCTGGGATAAATCACCTCTCCGGCGGTAAACGTTTTGTCGGTATACCAGTGAACCTGCAACGACAGGGAAAACAGTAGCCTCAATTTATTTATCTGGAAAACAAACCGAGAGGTAAATTAACTGGGGAAATCGCAATTGTTTGCCTGTGACAGTTTGATAAGAATTACAGTTCTATTATTAACCTGGTGAGATCTCAGCAGTGTGCAAAAAGCATATTAATTAAGTTAGGATGGTTCAGTAGCGTATATCAAAAGAATGTCAATAAAGTAAAGAGGGAATAATCTTACAACAGCTGATGGTCGTATGCTCGTATCGGGGTTGCCGTCTGCATCCAAGCCAGGTGGTTCATTCTCGGGAAGCACACAACTAATGAGAATGCCAACAAAGTCTTTAATCGCACAATTCTCGCTGCCAACCTTTACGTATATCTCCGTTTTGTCCAATGCATCATCGAGCCTCTCACCCTGTCACAGAAGAAAAAAAAGAGACGGAAACTTCATTTTACCGTTAACCTGAAAATCAATCAAAAGAAGGCACAAACTCCAAATCACGACAATCAGGCAGCGACAGTTGGCCGTACGGGCACTGCATTCACGTCGCATTGCGAAACGCTAGCGCGTGGCTGTAATGTTTACATTATTGCAATGCATTTGTATAGCCACCTTCTACTGCATGTGCTCTAGAGCAGTATATGCTTATGACCCTTGACCTGAATGGCATGTACTGAATTACACACTCTCATACGATGTATCCATCCTACACAATCGTGTCTCCTGTGTCCATTCATTTCGGCTCCGATATTCATCATTCATTAGTCTTAGTCAGACATTATATTGGCGACGAGTGAATAAAATAACATTCCTGAATCATTATACGCGTGTATCTCCGCTGATGATCCTCAGATGCCGATGATTTTCGTCGATTTTCGCTGTTGATTTTGACTCACATCAGACCAGCGTGAACCATCCAGCATGGCGCAGTATAGCATACCAGCGCCATCGCCGCTCGATCTCAACGATCGAAATCTCTATCAGAGTTGGACAAAATTCTTACAGCGTTTTCAGAACTTCGAAGTAGCTACTGGAGTTCATAAGAAGGATGACACTATTCGCGTGGCAACATTCCTGTCTGTAATCGGTCAGCCCGCCATCGACACGTACAACACGTTCGTATGGACAAACGACAGTGATGCAAAGAAATACGACAAAGTTGTCGAAAAGTTCGCCGCGTTCTGCCAAGGAAAGAAGAACACCACATACGAACGCTACTTGTTTAACTGTAGAGTTCAACGTGAAGGAGAAACAGTTGATGCATTTGTCACAGCACTCAAGACACTGGCCGACACCTGTGAGTTTGGTGAGTTAAAAAACAGTTTGATTCGAGATCGTATCATACTAGGGATCAGAGAAACTGGCCTCAAGCAGCGCCTCCTTCGTGACCCAGAACTCACACTAGACAAAGCAGTCTTACTAATCAGGACTGCAACAACTGCGTCAGAGCAACTCAAAAGCATGGATCAGCCACAGCCTCAAGTCAGTGCAGTTCGCAGGCGACCACAGAAACAAAAGTGGCAACCAAGGCAACGCCCGCAACAATCGCAGTCACGCAATGCTGACAAGTCGTCCCATGCACCATACCAGTCTTCATCAAAGACATGTTACAACTGTGGTGGAAATTACCCACATTCAGGCACATGCCCTGCCTACGGAAAAACTTGTGATTTCTGTAAGAAGAAAAATCACTTCGCTTCAGTTTGCCGCACCAAGAAGTTCTCACACAGAGTGCACACAGCTCACGATGAATCTGGTCCGGGCAGCTCCACATTTGACGATGAATATGCGTTCATCGCCCATCGCGAAAACAAAAAACAACCGCGAATCGACATCGTCATTGACGGTAAACATACCTGTGCCCTCATCGATACCGGAGCATCTGTCAACATAATGAGCCAGACAACCTTTAGCCAACTCCCTCAGCCACATTTGCACCCAGACACTGCGAACATCTACGCTTATGGTGCAAATACTCCGCTTCCTGTCATCGGTAAAGTCACTGTGACAGTCGCGTTCAAAGACAACTCCATCAGCTGCGAGTTTCATGTAATCGAGGGACAAGGCGATACGCTTCTCAGCTTCCAGACTGCATCGTCACTGAACATTGTACAGATAACGTACAACATCGACGCTGAAACATTGTCGGTTGACAACATCGTGGCTCAATACGCCGACCGCTTCGAAGGAATTGGAAAGTTGACTGATGTGAAGTGCAAACTTCATGTTGACAAATCTGTCACACCTGTGGCTCAACCGCATCGCAGGATTCCCTTCCACGTTCGTCGTAAAGTGGAGGCTGAACTAAAACGCCTTCAAACACTCGACATCATCGAACCAGTCAGCGACACTCCAACTCCCTGGATATCACCGATCCGCGTGGTACCCAAGCCTAAAGACCCTAACGCCATACGACTCTGCATTGACATGCGTGCCGTCAATCAAGCCATTGAACGAGAAAGGCATGTCACACCGACCATCGATGACATCATCGTCAAGCTGAACGGAGCTCAACTATTTTCGAAACTTGATCTCAACAGTGGGTATCATCAAATTGAACTTGATGAGGACTCGCGGTACCTGACCACCTTCTCAACGCATGTTGGTCTGTACCAATTCAAGCGACTCAACTTCGGAGTCAATAGTGGTGCTGAACAGTTCCAGAACCTCATCCAATCTACATTGGCTGGACTGCCAGGTGTCCTGAACATAAGTGATGACATACTTGTGTACGGGAAAACCACCGAAGAGCACAAAGACAACTTGGCACGTTGTCTACAACGCCTCAGAGAGAAGAACCTGACACTCAACAAGGCCAAATGCCAGTTCCATGCAAGCAGTGTCGAATTCTTTGGTCACATCTTCTCAGCAGACGGTGTTGCACCTAGCCCCGCTAAGGTGAAAGCACTCACTGACGCAGCACCTCCAGCCAACAAGGAAGAGCTTCGTAGCTTTCTGGGTTTAGCCACCTACTGCGCTCGCTTCATACCCAGACTAGCGCTGATCTCTGAACCACTTCGTGCACTAACGAAGGAATCATCTCCATGGATATGGGGAAAACAACAAAGCGACGCGATGGACAAAATCAAACAGTCAATCACTGACCATTGCAAGATCGCTTACTTTAATCCAGAGAGCCGAACCGAGATCATTGTCGATGCCAGCCCCATCGGACTTTGCGCACTACTCGTTCAACACGACTCTACTGGAAATACAGCCATTGTAGCAGTAGCAAGCCGATCGCTAACGGCAGTTGAACAACGCTACTCACAGACTGAGAGAGAAGCCCTTGGAGTCACTTGGGGTATTCTCCACTTCCACCTGTACTTGTTCGGTAACACATTTGCTGTCACTACCGATCACAAGCCTCTTCTGCCAATGTTCAACCACAGCTACTCCAATCCACCCGCGAGAATCGAGAGATGGTTGCTGAAACTGCAGCAATACAGCTTCCAGGTTCACTACAAACCAGGAAAGTCTAACCCTGCAGACTATTTCTCGCGACACCCATGCTCGACAACTCAACAGTCAGAGCCTAACGCAGAGGAGCATGTCAACTTCATCATCCACAACGCTGTCCCTAAATCGCTAACTCTTGCAGAAATACAGGATGCAACAAAGAATGATCGCCTCCTCCAACTGGCCATCAATGCCACGAAAACCAACGCATGGAACCAAATCATCAAAACAGCCGACGCAACTGTGAAATCTGATCTGACTAGCATCTTCCACGTTCGCCATGAACTCAGTGTTAGCAGCGCTGAGGACATTCTACTGCGCGATCATCGCATTGTCATTCCGACCGCACTCCAACAACGCGTCATTGACATTGCACACGAAGGCCATCAAGGCATGGTCAAAACCAAACAACTTCTCCGACAGAAAGTTTGGTTTTCCCGACTTGACACACGAGTTGAGAACACCGTAGCTGAATGCCTACCATGCCAAGCCTCAACTGTGGACAAAGCCACAAGCGAACCACTTCATATGACTGATCTACCCGACGCACCGTGGACACATCTCAGTATCGACTTCAAACAACTGCCAACAGGTGACTACCTGCTTGTCGTGATCGACGACTACAGTCGTTATCCTGAGATCGAAATCACAAGCTCCACCTCTGCAAAATCTGTCATCCCCAAGCTCGACAAAATCTTCGCAACTTTTGGCTGCCCACAAGTTGTTCGCACAGATAACGGCCCACCATTTCAGAGTGCAGAATTCGCGTCCTTTGCCAAGTACATTGGATTTCAACATCGCCGCATTACACCCATCTGGCCACAAGCAAACGGCGAGGTTGAGCGCATGATGCGGAATCTGAACAAAATGTATCGCACTGCAAAAGCCGAAGACCGATCTTGGAAGCAGGCTATGTATGCATATCTCCGCAACTACAGATCCACCCCTCATAGTACTACCGGCGTCACACCTGCGTCATTACTCTTCGCCCACTCATTCCGCACTCGCCTGCCTGATGTTCACACTGCTCCAGTCCAACCCGACATCAAAGCCAAAGACGCACACATGAAGAAAACCATGAAGACAAATGCCGACAAGAAAAAGTCCATGCGCACATACAAGCTAAAGGTTGGTGACCGTGTACTGGTGAAACAAACTGGAATCATCTCCACTTCCATGACACCATATCAACTTCAACCGTTAACCATCACTTCACTGAAAGGATCAATGGTAACAGCTACCCGTGACGACAACACTGCCGTCACCAGAAATGCCTCATTCTTCAAACGCCTGAAGCAGACCATTTCAACACCAGCAAAACAACCAGTCCACTACGATCCAGATGACTCGGACATGGACATGTATGACACACCTGCTGAAAACCAGACTAATCCACCTGTCAGACGAAACCCCACCAGAAATCACCGAGCACCCCAGCGTCTGAAGGATTACATTGTACATACCTAAGGAACCAGATGGTAAAGATCTGGATAGAGAGTGAAGTGCTTGTAACCTCTCCTCTCAAGTGTTAAGTTAGTTTAGTAAAGTTGTGTTATTCAAAAAAAAAAAAAAAAAAAAAAAAAAAGTAATTTGAACCTTAAGATCAATTATACAACTTATAGATTCACAAAACAATCTGACTTTTCAAACGAAATCTCAGTCTGCAACTCTCAAACAGTTAGAAAAACATTGTGCTACCATGTTTTAATTCCTTGATGTTTTGCTACATTCATTTCTAATTGAGCTGACTTCATCAAGATTCATGGATGCTGAACTCTAGAAATCTGCTTTGTTAAATCATGATTTATATAATGAACACTTGGACACTAACAAAATGAAGGACTCTAACAATTGATTTATAACACATCTGCATTTTATTTCCACCTTGAATTTTGCAAATTTATCCAACAGTTCATTTGCAAGAAATACTTGAGTCATTATTCAAAAGATAGGAGGAATGTAATGTTTACATTATTGCAATGCATTTGTATAGCCACCTTCTACTGCATGTGCTCTAGAGCAGTATATGCTTATGACCCTTGACCTGAATGGCATGTACTGAATTACACACTCTCATACGATGTATCCATCCTACACAATCGTGTCTCCTGTGTCCATTCATTTCGGCTCCGATATTCATCATTCATTAGTCTTAGTCAGACATTATACTTGCTACTAGGTTAGGTATAATAATCTGCCGGGTTAGGTATAATAACTATACACAACCGTACCAAAGTCAACCTGGGATGGCTGCTAAGTTGATAGATAGTAATATACTTGGACAGTGTTTTGAGAGACGTGGATCACTCTTTTGGTAGCGTATTCTTTAAGGCTATACGGTGCATCATACTTACTGTGATTTGTAGATTGTACCCGGAGTTACTAATTTCAAACTGGCCAAACTTGTTGAAGTCTGGATCAAGATAATAACGAATGTCACCGTCCCATTTAAAGTCGTCCATCAGGACGCCCAGAGTAGGCCTACTTGTCTCGTTTATGCTCACTGCAGGAGACCTACACTCCATAAACCAGTCGCTTTCAATACTACATGCCTGTTACCAAAAGAAAATACATGCTGGTAAAATGTCAAGTTAAGCTTTGGCAACATTCTGAGAACCTTGACATTGCCATACGCGAGGCGAACATCCATGGCTGTAGTGCGCAGCGTGAAAGGTGGGCCGGCTTTGCAGAACATTTACATGTAACTATGCGGCAAAAGTAATACACGATCAAAGGGCGGGAAATCCTTTGTCCATATTTCAGTGGTGGCATTAAGATTCCACAGGAAATTCCACATGGTGTACAACCAAAACATGAGTAGCAGGCTCATTGCTACCAGTCTGTGAATGAGACGCGAGAAAAAAATATGCGTGTCAGTGAGACTAGCAAAATAACTACTTACCACTTCATCAGATGTCTCTTGGCCATTTCGAACAAAGATTCTCGCTTCTTGCACAAATGAAAAACCAGTACCGTTGACTCTCAGTGTCCTGCCGCCACTATGACAGAATGATATATTAAAACTATAATTTAGGCACGACTAAATGCACCATGAGTTTGGCAGCATTGCATTGCTTTTCACGAAAGAGGTACATGACAGTCGGGCGAATATTGGGACTCGGGGCATTAATGTCTGAACAGAAGTAGAGCCTACGAAGAAGGCTTTTCTCATGAAGCACTTGCAATAAATCTATTCACCAGCTGATTTTGCACTACTATATTTAACAAAATTTATCTGCACCTGGTGCCGCTTACCTTTGATAACTTTTACGAGGTTGTACATCCAATACAGATGGGTTTTCCTTAAAAGTAAACAATTCTGCTGATGTTCTTATAGCTCCGTCGAATATCACTGAAATTGGCCCGGTATTGTCTTGTATTGACATTCCAGTGCGGCATTGGAGAGAGGAAATGCTGTGTATGCAAGAAAGATAGAATGTCCCAAAGATTTCATACATGTATAAAAGGCCAGTAGTCAATTTGCGGCTTCTGGTATACCATAAGATATAGGGGTATCTACAGTTGAAGTCAGAAGTATAAATACATGTACACCACTACCATCATCACCCAAAATGGTAGACAGGACTACCCGAACTATTGCAAGGTTACAAGCTACACCCAACACAAAAAGCTATATAGTTCCCGCCTTTTGATGCAACTCCAAAACTATTTTATTGATTTTTGTCATTTAAAAAGCGACGTGTGAGTGGTTTCCTTTGGCCAGTAGAAACCGTTTTAACTAGTAAGAAATCACGCATTTTATGGAATTTTGCGCTAAAACAGAAGTTGCACTTTTGTCAATATGTTCAATTTTACACACTGAAAAACTGTTTTCTGGCCATTACCCTTTGACATAACTTCAGTTAAAGGAACACACCGGCTTTGATGGGCTATTTTGGGCTCGAAATAGACCCGTACATTATTCTGAAGCGCCTTCGAGAGTAAATTAGATATATCCTGAAAAGACGCCGTCAAATTTTGCCGTTTTTGAGCACTTTTGAAAAATTCAAGGTCACGTGACTTTTCGAACCCAAATTCTGGTTCCGTAAAGTCACGTGGTCTTGTGAGTTAGTTGTATTCCCAGCCGTATAAAAGTTTGTTACTGCAGAACTGCACCAAATTCAACTCTGATTGCCCCCCAATATTGACAAAAGTAATTGACAAAAGTAATTGACAAAAGTAATTGACAAAAGTAATTGACAAAAGTAATTGACAAAAGAGAGACTATTTATACAGGTATGAAACAAAGTTAAACATAAGTATGAAAATTCGAACATAATTGTTTGTTTCGAGAGTCCGGAGAGCGGGAGCGAGCGCGTGCTACGGCAGGCTACCGTCGGGTGTAGGATGAGTGCACACACACACGGGCGCGTGATGTTGCTCCGGTGTACGCTCGTGAAGAAAAAACATGATGCCAACTCCTCGAAAGAAAACGGAAATTCCTATTCGGTCGTCCGGGCTGTCCATGAAATCGTGAGCAGAAAATGTGAGATATCCTGAGCAGGAGAGAGCAAATCGTTTGTGACAAAGTCGTGAGGCTCGCGTGTAGTTGCAACGGCTGGTAAAGCGTATAACCCGTCTTTTCACCGTTTTTGTTAATTTTGCACTTATTTAGTATAAATTACGGGATATTTTGATGATCTTTTTTTCACAACGACCATCAAAAAAGTACTGTCAATGCTGCTACATCACTAAATCATGTAAACAGTAGGCCGGTGTGTACCTTTAAGTTACAGAGCGCTTATCTGCAAGAACTGGTCGATAATGAGTGGGTCCGCCATCTTTTGCAATCACCTCAACACATTATTTGCGCATGCTGTTTATCAAACTTCGAATGCGCTGCTGATAAGTTTGCCAATTAAGACCTTCTGTAAAATGCGTACTTGTAAAACCTGCAAAGAAGCGTCGCCATTCACTTATTTTTGGCCTTCCGCTTAATGTCGTCCTAGAGGTTCTCTATAGGATTGCAGTCGAGGAATCCTGCTGGTCTTCCAAATACCGGTTGGTGACTTGGATTTATATGTGTATATATTTTCCAATGTCTTTTCTTCCTGTACAATTAGACTTTGTCATGCAAGTCAACATCACTGCAGATGCACTGTCATGTGGTATTTACAAAATCACACTATCAAATAAATTGTGTGCGTAAGACATCGATGCACACGTCGCTTTTTGAATGACAAAAATCAATAAAGCAGTTTTTGAGTTACCTCAAAAAGTATTAGACGGGAACTAACTTTTTGTGTTGGGTGTACGTTTTAATATAAGTACTGCATGCACGTGAGGAATTCCACAAAATCAAGAATTTGGTAAAGACTATTACAAAAATGGAGTAATTAAGCACACCAGTTTTAACACTTGGCTGCATACAGTTGTATTTCTACTTCTGACTTCAACTGTACGTTTCCCTTTAATAAATATGAAAAGACTGAATGCATGCAAATTGTACTCACCTGCTCTGGATAATATGGCATGCAACATTCGTTCCGACAACAGCTCGAATGTCTCTCCCCGTGTTTAGATCACTTCCTGTAACATTGATCAGGGTTCCACCAGCTTCAATTCCCACAATCGGATTGAAACTGCCAACCGTGGGATTCTGGAGTAATAGATCAGAGAGGGTGCTATAAAACATGTAAACCAATTCACCACACATTCATGCGAAAACAAACTATAAATCTTTATAAGTACATCTGGCAGAGGATAGATTTCCGGAAATTGTAAATATTTTGCTTTGGTACACATTTCACAACTTATACGCACATGTCATTATGAAGGGACTCAATATTGAGGTACATATTCACGTTAAAATTCATGACTTTCTCTTTTCCACAATGTACAGTTCAAGTCAGAAGTGTACACACAGATACCATTAAAATACGTTTTGGCACATTTGCATAACTATTTGCATACCTTTGGGCACATTTGCATATTTACGTGGTTTGGGCCATCTCATTTGCATGATTTTGGGCACCGTAATTTGCATGATTTTGGGTACTTCTACATGAGTTTCGCGCATGCGCACAGACAAAAGCTGCTGTCGCGTGACTAGATTGGTTCCCGATCCCTATATATTGGTTCGCTTATTGCGAAAATATAGGGATCGGTAAAGGGCAGCCAAAATGACGGGCAGAATTCTGCCCGTCACGTGGTTATAATTTGTTTTGTTTTTTTTAGTCAGTGCGCAGATTTTGCATTGACATTTGTAACTTGGCCGTGCGTGTCGAACATATCCAATTATGTAAATAAAGTAAATTGCCTAAAGGAAAGGGCTTGGCCAATTTTTAAATATAAAAAAAAAACACAATGCGCACGCGCAAAGACGACCAATTACAGATCAAGATGAAGCCCCCTTTACCTGTCCGTATATTCTCCTATGTGGAATATGTGGACGGGAACCAGTCTATCGCGTGACTCGCGTCACGTTCTCAAGTTGCGCACACGCGATTAGCAGTAGTGTACGCAAAGCCCTATTCACGACGCGCGCGCTGTATTGGCACGCGCACGCGTACGCCAGAAGGATAAACGAACATATTTGTCTTGTTCCCCACTGAATAGTACGTGGTGTCAGGCATGATCGTTACGTGTGCGTGTATGGGCGATAGCGTGATAGCGCGTGGTCTTCCGTTGTTGTTTTGAGAGAATCAATGTCCGCGCTGCGCTTTTTTTTATCGCACCGCGCGCATGTCATTGTGATGCACACAATAAACATTTGTAACACGGGGCCAAACTATTTTAATTCGGCAAGCCTCGCTTTGGTTACGTTCATTATAATAGACCTCTCTTTTGCCACGTCACAGCTCGAGTTTGGTTGGCAAAAGTATGGAAAACACTCAGGCAAAACCAAAACAATATTTTAAACATTTGTACAAATGTTACAAAAATATTTAAAACAGTGCTCCATCTATTAGGAATAAACAAATCAATAACGGGATGCATTTGTCTTTTTAAAGAATTGTCTAACAGTTTTGATTTGGATCACAAATTATTTCAACAAATTGAAAGTTTTTTGTAACTTGTGGCCGCTCATGCCAACCAGCGCGGTTTGTTTATCAACAAAAGAAAGGTCTATAGGGGAAAAGGAAAGATGGCCGCACCGTGATAAATGTCCATAGAGAGGTTTCGCAATGTGACGAATACGGTTACGAATACAGATATGATATCGGTAACCGTTCACGTCCATTCGCACACTTAACGAGGTTCCGCACTGTGTGAATGTACGTGTACATATCTGCTAAATTTGCTCTGCTTTGCATATTTACGTGGTTTGGGCCATCTCATTTGCATGATTTTGGGCACCGTAATTTGCATGATTTTGGGCACTTCTACATGAGTTGTCGCGCATGCGCAAAGACAAAAGCTGCTAGCTTTCAAATGGGCATCACACATTAAACTTGATTTATATTCACAGATACTACATCAAATAGAAACAAAATGCATACAACTTATTAATCCATCATAAATAAAGCGAAAAATCTGCATGACCGATATCCGTTTTTTATGCTACACGTATGAAGGCCGATAATCGTAGTCAACGCGTATGGAAACATGTGTACTACGGTTACGCGTCACACGAAGCGCATCAAGTCATGACGTATCCGTATCCGTATTCGTGACGGTGCGAAACCTCTCTAATTTAGCGTGACTTTTCGCAATTTTCCTCCGAATTATGCAGTTTGTTGATGTGTAGGGTATTTCTAAACCCGTCAATGTCAGAGATTAGGACACACGGAACCTTGTTTGCACATCGGCTTCCAGCACAAGGTAGGAAATTTGAAAACCTTCCTTATAAAGTTTGTGCCATGTTTTTCGAAACTACATATCCCGGACTCCGTCCGCTATGTAGTATGCGTCGCGACGACGTTCGAAATTGTCTTTAATAAACCTTGCATTATCGCGGCAGAATCCATTTTGTCGGGAGATTGCTTCAATTAACCTCGGTTACAAGTTTAAAGTATAATTTCAGCCTAATAAGGCCGAATTTCGCGCCGCACTGATCAAAAAGCAAGATGGCCGTTTTTCAATTTTTTTCCTCCGGATATGTTAATTTTGACGTCATGTGGTCAAACAAATTTACATAAATGTTTAATATTACACACGCGTACGCGTTCGAAACCGATCCAACCCGGTTACGGTGATGTGCCATTCAATAACACACTGGTTTCTCATATTGTTGTTAATAAAAATCTGTGCATGTACGTACACCACTACCATCATCACCCAAAATAGTAAACAGGACTACCATAACCATTGCAAGATGTGCTAGCTATGTTTTTAAACAGCTAGAATCCCCCCTTCCACATTTGTTTTAGTTTTTGTGTTTATCATGGAGGTGTATGTGTCTACAACACCATCACAACTTGTTTTGCACAAAAAATCGACAGGCTTTTGCTTAAAACGTAAAGCAGTTCCGACCCTCTTCACCCGAGATTCTGAAACGCTCGAGGTCACTTGGCTTGTTTATCAACAGGGTTTTGACGTCATCCTGAGAAACATACAAAACGGTCTGTGCAGTATTGAATGGAAAATACACGAAGTGAATGTTTATCATGCATATTTTGTCCTTGTAATTCTAAATACAAACGTGAAAAACACTTCATGTAATATGACAACAATCTACTATTACCTGTTTTGTGAAAAAACGATGAAATTGTTGCTCACAATGAAGCTCTTTTGAAGTAAATACTGGTGCATTGCGACGGGTGGTTTTGTCACGGAACGAACGGCATTCACAGCGGTCTGTGTACGGTCCCCTGTGGGCGTAGTTTCCACGTGTTTGAACATCGGCCGTACAAGTTATAGAATGAGCGACACATTTTTCTCTCTCTTGGTATAATATAAAAGAAAATATTTCTGCTCTTTTTTTCATAGTGTCTGGTAAAACATACAACCACGCAGCTACTGGGCATATCTCTGGCTTCAAAAAACACCATCTAACAGAGACGGTTTTCCAAGTTGTTTGCGTGTAAACGTATGGAGCTAACTATCGTGTTGACTTCTCTTTCTCAGGATTGCGTCACGGGGTCACGCGCATATCATGAATACCTAATGAGCGTTTCAGTAATCGCGAAAATCTGATTTTCGAAAAGCGCACTTTTGCTTGCAATTTATCCACTTAAAACCGACAACTAAAAAATAATAAAAATCCACGTCGGCAAGAGGGATGTTTGGACTATCGAAAAAAGCCTAAATGCTGGATTTTCGTCAAGGGGGATTCTTCCTCTTTAAGTACTGCATGCACGTGAGGAATTCCACGAAGTAAAGACTGTTACAAAAATGTTGACAACGCGAGTTTAAGCACACCAGTTTTAACACATGGTTGCATACAGTTGTATTTAAACTTATATCTTCAACTACACGTACATAGGATATGGCGTCAAAATTCACGACAAATAAGCCCCGGGCACAACGGATCGTACGAAATTTTGTCGTGGCAGACCCATACAATATTTGTCGTGGCCAGATCTTGCAACATGCCAGAAATATATTTCGAGTGGTCACATTCAAGATGGTTTGGCGATGTGATAAAATCACAAACAATGTGTATGCCATGGTATTATGCGCCTATCGGGGAATCAGGTTGGCGCAGCGGTTCTTTCCTCGCCTTCCACCAATGTGGCCCTGGTTCGAATCCCGTCCAGGTTCGAATCCCATCCGGGTCAGTATGTGGATTGGGTTCTCAGTCCCTGCCTGATTCCGTGGGTTTTCCCCGTACACGTTGGTGTGTGGGGCCTTCCTCCCACCTCTAAAACTGAAAATGTCTTCCTGTTCTCTCGCACTTCGTGGCCAAGCTGAAGAACCTCCTATAGGTGGCTACAGGGCAACGACTTAAGTCGGCTAATCCCAGCAACCAGATCCCTTTAGGGGATCATACGAAAGAAGAAGAATGCACCTATTAATTGTCCCCCACCCCCGCGCTGCCCCGCCCCCTGGGTGCGGGGTTTGTATACGAGACGCGCATGTTTCACACCCGAGGGTGGGGATTTTTGTCACCTAAATGTTGCCCCAGGGGTGGGGATTTTGTCACGCAACAAGTGACAATCCCCAACTCTTAGGTGGGGTAGCCGGGGGGGGGGGGGGGGGGGGGGCAATTAAAAGGTCCATAACGTTATACTGTATATGTGAAGCTGACATGACCAGAGCTGGTCAACTGAGCACCATATCGAGGGGAGACAGCGGCTACAGAGACCGTAATGGGCTGTGGTGTTCCAGGGTCCATCGGAGCGGTCCAGCAACGTACACTGGAAAAAAACATTTATGGAAATAATTATGGTTAGTAAGTCCAAGTACAGTTGAACCTGATTAAAATTATTGCACCATTATTGTACTTATACAAGACAAAAATATGTCCCAATCTTATTAACCAGGGCATAGTTTGGCCTGTAAATGTTCAGTGCATGTAAAAGCTTAAAAGGTAGATTTGCAATAACTAAAATAGGAAAGGTCCACGGTATTGAAATAAGCACTATTATAAGAAAGGTACAGACAGTTAGCAATCAATCACTAAAGTAAAATTAGAGCACCAGATGTTTAGCAGTTTAAAGAAAACAAGTTTTTGTCTCATTTGTTTGGAATTATTGCCAGACTACAAGAAGAACCCGACTTTCCCCTGCTCACCACTACGCATAATATTAAACTTGACTATAGCGCTTATTTTTGTTAATGGGGAGGGGTGTTGGAGTTAGATTCAGATTAGGCCACTGCTGAAAGTGTTAAATACCTTTTTCCAGTAACATATTGGTCACCGAGTCCTGTCAAGTCACAGGGCTGCTGACCCACCATCACACTGCGTATATCCTGAAACCTCCGTCCGATATTCGTCCCAGTGATTTCAATGGTGGTGTTTCCTTCCATTGGTCCAGTGGGAGGATCCACCTGATGCCGTATTTAACAATCAATTAAGCAATATTTACTCAATAATTATTTATTAAAAGAACCAAGGATCAATTACCTGCCGTTTCGTCTTTCAATATTTTAAAATCTGAAAGCACAGAACTGTTAGTCAAACAACGTTGACGTGCATCGTTTATTGCATTGTTACAGATTAATGTAACAATCGGCGGATTTTACTTGACTGAGATTCACTGGCGTCAACCAATTTGATGATATAGTCTAAATCAAATACTTGCATTTTAAAACAAAATATCAGTTTCTAAAAACGAGAACCAGGCCTTACCGTTTCCAGATGAGGAGCAGGACACGGATCACTGGAATCCAGAGACCCAGCGTTACACACAGAATCCTCCTTGAACGCACACCGGCTGCCGCACCACCGACACCCAAGCTCGGGTCTTGCCGTTTCACTGGACAGACATCGACTGCAGTCTTGACGATCAACATCACATTTATAAAGTGTGACTGAAAAGTACACAATCAGAAAGATTTTAGTTTCAATAAACACATAAACTGCCTAAACAATTTAAACGCAATATAACTAGTATGGTGGCTACACAGTAGAAATACAATAACCAAACATGGAATACGAAATAACTCTATACACCTCTGGTATAATAATAAGACGGGCGGTTGTTTCATTATCTGCGCTATGAGGCACAATGGCATGCTCCATATTTTCCTTTCAGGAGCCCAGTATTTCTCTTATGAAGTATGCATGTTGCGCAACTGCTTATAATAATAATATTATTTGGTATGATGAAATAACGAAATGTAGGATGGGAGAAAAATCACATGGTCCAAATATATTGCATTCGCTACTCATTGTTCGGCTATAAACATTTTAAGTACATGTAGCTTTATACGTTAGTTCAAAAAATACAGTAAATTATATAGATAATAAATAGTGTGGCAAATGTACATTGTATTCGATTTTCAACGTGTTTCCGACTTACCTATGAAGTTATGAATATCGTCCAGTTGTCTGTTGCCATTCCAAACCACCTTCAATAACGCATCAAACGTCTGCTTTCTGGCGCCATAAGTGTACTTTAAAAGGAAGGAAAAGACAAAATCCAACAGGATCTTATAATGTATCGATACATTTCATTAGAATGCTTCAAAGTGTTCTTCAGTTTACGGTGCTTATTAATGGAAAAAAAACCACGAATTGATCCCGTCAATCCTCAACGTACCATTCGACTGTCACACTGGATAACATCATTGGACATTAAGGTTGCTGTAGTGGTTTGTTCATCACCATCCACACTCAGGGAACATTGGTACTGCTTTGTGAGCCGAAAATAAAAGGAACAATTTAGTACATGTAATAATTATGCCTATCTGTGTGTAGTTAATAAATGTGCCTAAGTAAGTCTATTTGCTCCCCAACAAAACTTACGAAAAACATTTTATGTGTGAAGCAGGAAAAACACTTGCAGATCGAAACACGTGTTAAGCGGCTCAAGGTGCAGATAAAATTTATCTATAATATCTATAATAATGCCATTACCATTTACCAATCATTTATTATACCAATAATTGTTTCACCATTTCTAATTGGAATAATGTTTGTACCATTTCCACTCTCTAGGATTTGAACCTTGTAGCGTACCTCAACATAACTCACAAGGTGTTTGTCTTGGATGTACAAAACTATGGCAAAAACCTGTGCAATGTTTTACCTGACTTTGGTCGGGAATGTTGCTGGCATTGACTGAGAGAATACTGGGAATACCAACAGGCACAAGCACCTCCCCCATCTGGGGTTGCAACTGTGGACAGAAGGACTGTCCTCGCATCATGGACGCATCGGGATTCTGCAAATGTGTACAAAGTGGACGTTTATTCAGCTATTTGGGACTGGTGCTTATTTCCCGAAACTTCGCATGCTTCATAGTACACGATTTCTCAGCAAAAACATTGTTGATAAGACAATCCAACCCAGGCGCTAATATCCACAGGCATTTTCTGCCTATCCGCAACAAGCTGACATAAGAAATATCACAGGCAAAACCCTCACTAGTGCCAAAACCTCTCCCTGGAAAAATTCCTGTATCAGCCCTGCAAGCTCATACTAACAATTTCATACACTGCAATACTTTAAATATTTTCGCTATTCCATTGAATGAATCCTTGAATCAAGCGAGGACGTCTTTGAATTACATTATCTCCTGTGACGATGTAGCTATCTCCCTGACTGCACTTTTCACTTCTGTGGGTGCACCTGTTGTCGGACACACACCAATCACAGTCCCAGTTGCTTTTAACACACGGTGTACATCTACGATAAAGGTAATATAAATGATTACAGCTCCATATCACGAATCTCTTGAAGGAACTGTTCCATATTTCCCACACTGACACTGCTTATAATATGGCCAAAACTAAAACACACAGTACATTGAAATAACTAAACATTTAATGTTTGCGAATGAGATAATGAAATAAAACGGGGAGCCTTTTGAATCATGACAGTACATTTGAATTATGAACGTTTGTTCACTGGAAATACACGTACCGCAAGTAAAGTTAAAGATATATTCTGCTAGGATTTGAACCTTTTTGAGCACCAGACACACCACGGCCCAATTAAAAGTCCAAACACGATGTACAAATAATGTATTCACTTTTGCACCATTTGACTTGTTGCACCGCATGACGGCAATCGCGTATATACAGCGACATTTTGTGATTCGAAGGAAATCATCCCATTGTTGCAAACACATTTGTCAAAAACAACGCGCGCAATACGCCTCTACGTGCGCGCGGTCGTACATATGCAAAGTATCCCTCGGATTGTTTGTGAAAAACCGTGACAGTCAGAATTGTGTGTCTATATACGTCTCGAAGACATGTTTAATTGAAAGACTTACGAGGAGTGTCTGGAACAGTCATAGAAGTTGAAAATTCCAGATATGAAGTTAATGTTAGTCTCGGACGAAAACACACTCAACCGCATCCCAACGTGGTCCTCTGCAAAGCAATTACAAAACAGCAAGTTTTCAAATGGCAAAGAGTAGGCCTATATTTAATTTCACCCTTGAGTTCAGCGGAAGAAATTGATATAAAGAAAACTGTGATGCCTTTTTAACACGGTATAATCACATCATGCACATCATTATGAATGACAAAAATAATAAAGGTTATAAACTACCCATTGGTGGAATTGATGGTCTATCCCCCGTATCTGGAGTACTACACTGTATAGTGTTGCTGTTGGTCGTTCCTGCAGACAGTGGTAGGTCATCGAATTGACAGCTGTAAGATTCTCCGTCCTTAAGGTTTGGGAGCTGATCTACTGTCAGTGTGATCTGTTGGTAAATGATTGAAAATCGATCACTGTACTCAAAGTGTCTTTATAGAGGCAGTCGTTTTGATCTTCACCAACAACATCGGGACTACAATCCTGGCCAAAACTCGCTGGGCCCCCCGGCCCCCGTTCAATGTTGTTTGATTTCCGCGCGGTCTGTGCTCCAGCGCGGAGTAACAACATTGATCGGGGGAGCGGGGGAGGTGGCCCAACCATTTTGGCCAGGATTGTCCGAATGTACATTTTCGTGATACATGTACATGCATGTATATTATAGACAGGGCGGATTGTGGACAGAGTACGGCTGGATGGCAGGGGATATGTTGTGTCCGGGAGGGTTTGTCGAAATGCCAAGGGGTATGTAAACTTGTCTCATTTGACGGGTTTTCCTCGTCACCGACACTTTGCATTTTGACCGACTATCAACCCTTTCGGCGCATCCCATGCAGTAAAACTACAGTAATGATTGAATCAACCCTTCGTGTCCCGTTTTTATCTGATTTAAATATAAAAAAAAGATGGGGGGAGGGTAACAAACGTATTGTATTGGTTGCATTTTCTTCGCGCCACACGTGTTGAATGAAAGCTCACTGGATTGAGACGCGATGACGTCATGTACGGACTTTGCAATTGCGCGCCTCTCTCGTCCAGAGTGATGGAGAGGGGGAAAATGGACAACCGAAGTGTGACGTTTGACATGGTAATTGGCTCTAAACATAATGGCCCTTGAAAAATGTACCATTGCAAAAGCATATTGACACGGTCCAGTGATTTGTTTTAGAGAAGAGCCATTGGTGAGGCAACTAACAAAACAAGACGTATTCACTTCGACAGTTTATACTCGCTAAATCTCCCCGACACCGCACGTGCGCGTTGGCGGGTTACGCAATAGCCACGGTTCGCGGCTGGACACTAACAAGAAGAATCATTCTTTCTTTTCTTTTTTATTTGGATGGAGGACCGATGAGTTTTCGCTAATTTCGTTAAAATTATGGGGTAAAAAAAAAAAAAACATTCAAGGGAATGTACATTGCTATTGGGGATTCCAATCCACACTTCACAATCATCAAAACCAGCATTTTGTTTACAGAAATCGGCCTAAATAGAATGGCACGTCGTGTGGCGAACCATGAACGATGTATTTTGTAAGGCTTTATACAAACAAGACAATCACCAAGCGGATAGTCTGTGTGGTCTAACGGTTAAGACATAGCCTTTGAAAAGCGAGCATCGCAGGTTCGAATCCCACTAGACAAAAGTGGGACTATCAATTAGAGGGACCGAGTTCAGATCTCGCTCTGGTTATAGTTTTTCAATACTTTGAAATATATTTCCAAACTGAACTTTGATTTGAAGAACTTGTTTTGCATGCATGTGATCCACCAATACGAAAGCGATGTGCTGTGTCGTTTGGGGAAAAGATAAACAAAAATAGTAAATAAGTATATAGATACAAAAAATAAATAAATAATGTTGCCCCAACCTCCGCGCAATGCTGTTTCTCATTCCACAGTTTCTGTAAAAATTCAGACAATCCTGGCCAAAACTCGCTGGGCCCCCCGGCCCCCGTTCAATGTTGTTTGATTTCCGCGCGGTCTGTGCTCCAGCGCGGAGTAACAACATTGATCGGGGGAGCGGGGGAGGTGGCCCAACCATTTTGGCCAGGATTGTAGGTCATCGGAAATTAGAAGAGTCCGTATTTTATATTACGGTGACGATGGTTACGTTTGTGGATTTTATTCCGATAGAAATAAAAGACGTTAAAATTTGTGAAAGTGACCGCAGTAGCCTATACGTGTATAGAATATGATATCCGAAGACTGCTGATTTATGTGATAGGAAGATCACAATAATAATCTGCCCTTTTCTGATGTTACTTTTTTATTAAAACTAGGAGACTACGGTGTAGTTCTTTGATTGACGCGTCATCAAGTCAAAACGATGCACGTTACCATTTGGGATGGATCAGTTATTGCCAAGTTCTTTGGGTCTGTCTGGCTGAGACCCACACACCGAGCAGCATTGTGTGGTAACCAGCGACTGGATACAGAAGCCAACGAACACTCACTGTGTCTGGTACACCTGTATGGCAAAAAGCAACGAATCGGTATAGAGTTAACGTATGTATAAGAGGTTCATAGATGTTTTTTTATAGGCACAACATTCGGTTCGGCGGGATTGGAGTTTGAACGCAATTTTGTATTTTGCCTGACTTTAAGCATGTTTGGTGCGAAATCCGTCGCCTCCAAGATAATCAGATTGGATCGCTATGAACTGCCGGCATCCCTCCCATTATACATCATTGAACGGGAATGCACATGAAAACATACACAGGTCACGACGAAATGAGCGTAAAGTCGCACTCCGCTGTTTCCTATATAACGACGGGTTAGAAATTTTAAAAAGTCGATTTCAGGGTTTTCTAATGTTTAGAAATCAAATTTTATTTGATTCCAATTTTAGCGTCATCCAACAATTAAAAACATCATTTTCAGACCAATTTTGACGATAGCTTTCTTCGTAACCCGTATAAAATTTGGTTTTAAGATTTGTTCGAAGACTACCACTTCTCCAAGCGTGTTGTGTTATGGGAATAGTTTTACCTTATGTGTTATATAGCATTGCAAAGCTCTTTTTTTGCTGAATTTAAAAATACCAACATCCATTTTTTTTTTTTATTTCGACTTCACGCTCATTTCGTCGTGACAGGTCACATATTATTGCCGTGATGTTGTATATAGGCCCACGTGCAGCATGTTGTCTTAATACCTCTTTTGTAGTGTGCACCATCCGCAGTACGGGTCGCCATCTTGTCCTCCAGCGTTACCAATACAAGAGTTGCAGCTTTTGTACTGGTTACAGTTCTCTACCCTCAATCTTAAAAACTACAAAAAAAATGACATTTAACCATGCAACACGGAGAGAAGAATTGGGTCCATAGTGAAAACCTGATGGAGTATAGCAACTGTGTCTTATAGCTCAGCTGGTAGAGCATCTACCTAGTGAGCCAGAGGTCTCGGGTTCGAATCCCGATAATGCCCTTACGATTTGTCTCTCATCCCAAGTTTGGTTGTTTCATATCAATGATGATCAGGCACCATATCAGATGTTGTGTTCAACATTTGTTCCTAACAGAATAGCTATTTTTCAGTGCAATGTATTTTTAAGTTAACAAACGTTACGCTGCTATAATTTGCACATCAAAATTACAATTGGACACACTGTATACGAAATTTCCGTTTTCAAAGATTATAGAACGCCTATAATGTGTGTCACAAAAAGTTGAATTTCAGTACGTCTGGTAGGTATAGAACTGTACTCATAAAGCGGGCCTCCCACTGTGCGATTTTTGTCACGAATTTCCTACGATTGGGTACGATTGTGTGTAGAGTCTATAGGCAGTCTCCGATAATCGTACCAATTCGTAGGAAATTCGTGGCAAAAATCGCACAGTGGGAGGCCCGCTTTAAACAGAAAGAGAATTTTAGCGGAGCTCCTGTTCGGGCCGCGCGAGATTGCATTAACCCAGTCTGTGCAAACTTGCAAAGCACCCAACATCACCAGACCTAAAATATCAATTGATTGTTCTTATTCCAAGTGCTTTGGTCAAAATTTTCGAATGCAAACACTTGCCGTTTTTAAACGTGCAGAATATGTGCAACACTTAAAGTACATTCTGGTTGTTTTCGCACCAACTGCCCTGCAGAAGACGATTGATGCAAGCCACTTAACGATTAAACCTATATACTTAACACAGACCTCTTTTGTGTGCATTTATGTTGTAAATTAAATGACACTACATGTATTTTCAAAAAAGTGAAAGCTTGTACCAGTTAAAATAGTTCGTACCTCACACAAATAAATGCCAACAACACACGAAGTCGATCAGTTATCACGAGCGGGAAAAAATATTACTGAATTATATTTTTAGATGAAAATGTATAGATGACAAGCCTTACAGGATCTGAAAGACATCCAGAAAAGACCTTTCAAAAGACCTTTCACCCTAATTGATACAAATTTGATTCAGGAGAACAAACGCCAGAACTCAAATCGGAAAGAATGTGAACTGGATGGAAGGCCTTTCACTTGTGAAGTTTTTTTTTTTAAACAATGACAATTTTTATACACATCTCATTCAGCTTCAAATCACCATTGTGTGTCACAAATAGGCCTATACGATATGTCAATTATCTTACTAAAGTTATCGACCGTTGTACAACTGTTTAAAAAAAGAAGCATTCTTTGTTATGTAATGTCGTGGGTTTTTAAAAGACTACCATTCAGGCTCAGAACTTTGTCATTACTTAGCAGTGTATATCCGCTACTTGAGACTGTCGATATCCCGTAACTGGCATGTCAAGATATATACAGAAGCATTACGACATAACTTTCCTATTATTTCATTGAATAGAAAGATTTAGCTGTTTTATTCTCTAAATAAGAATTGTGCTTGTTGCACGATAGTGACCACAGAAATGGAAAGAAGCACATTCTCGAAAATACATCATTGAGTTTTGTGCGTTAGCATTTCCTCTCTTGTTGTAGGCATATTGCCACTATTGTTTGTTCATTGGGGAAGTGCATGCGAACATTTGGCCAAAGTGTGATGTGCTTTTGAACAATGTTTTTTTGGTTTGTTTTGTTTTGTTTACATCAATGTTTTTAGTTCAGAGGCTCGTGTAAATTATTTCTCGACGCGTGTTGGGTTTATAGTGCAAGCGATTGGAAAAAAACTGTAAGGTGAAATTGACTCTTAAACTCTTCGGACAACAGTTATATGAAGGAAATTACCTGTTGTTCTGTGAGTATGTTTATATGCTGCATCTGTTCGTTGAGGCTGATATCCGTTAGTACTGGGCTGGGTCTAGCTAGCTGAACAGTCTCGTAATGTCTGGCAGCTGCACCATCCTCAATGTGAACCTGAGTTTAATGCAATAGACACAATTATTCTGGTCATGCTTAAAATTACCTCATGCAGGAATAAATATAAAAGGCACAATGGGAATGGGTATTTTTTCGTTCAGATTGAACACTGATTTTGGTAAATTTATATATTGGAATCGATAGCTTATTCAATTCTAAGATATACTCAGATTGCATTTCTGAGATAAATATATGATAAAATTACTGCATAAATTAGTAATGCACAAAATTAAGGCGCGAGCGGTCCGTGCGTAAGCGTGACGGCAAAGGGCGCTGCGTACATGCGTGAATGGTTATCTTGTGCACTAACTGCATGCAATCTTTTAAGGAGAAAATGTGATTTTTCTACAGAAAGCAACATTTGCGACAAAAGTGAACAGTATATCTTAGAATTGAATAAGCTCTACATGTATAAATTTACAAAAATCCGTGTTCAGTCTGAACGAGAAACAAAAATACATGAGAAGGTTACGTGTTAATCGGTTACAAATGGAAATTTTCGATATAAATCTCACCTTCAGCAATGCACCCTGTGATGTGCCAATGAAAGCGACTGTGTGGTTCATCTCAATGCTGGTCACTATTGATGACATACGAGTTCCTTCCAGCTGAAGCAATGGGATTGCTGGAACTCCATCAGAGTCACTGCCTCTGGCATACGTGTATGTACCACTCGTGTCGCACAGCAATGCTCTGTAATCTGCATCTGCAGGGCGCTGCAAAAAGGAAACAATCGGATCCTCAAGTTTAGCAATTATGTACATAAAAAATACTTCACTTAACCTTGTACAGCAATTATATTAACATCCGATACGTTTTTACCCTATGTTTAGATTTATAAATTTCATGAGTCAATACTATTTAGAAATACCAGTACATGTAGTTTAATAAAATTAAACATGTCCATCATTTACAACAAAATTTAAGAGTAACAGTCAACAGTGTCATTTAAATAGAATTTTGAGCAGTTTATGTACACATGTACATACTTGCTGTGTTACACAGCAATGTTATGTGATCTAGGGACTGCAAAAAGAAAACAGTTGGATCCTCAAATTCCACAATAAACAAATGTAAAGTTTATGTTATCTTTGGCTGCAAAGCAAACCAGGATGCGACATTACATGGTGACCACTAGGCACTAGCCGCTGTAAAGATCCTTGTGGGATGGCACGCCACTATTCAAACAAAGGAAATCGAATGACACGGACCTTTAAAATCTCGTCCGTAATACATTGCGATTACCTGCAACAAACACCAGTTTGTGCGTGAATGTGCCTTAAGCGGCCTTCCCACATACAGGTATAATACGGCGGATGCGGGGCGGAACGTAATTTGGCGGATTGGTGGCGGATGCGACGGGAAAAATGCAGTGCACGGGTGAGTCGCCGGGTGTGCAGGATGTCCGCCGACTGCCCGGCGGCTGTCAGGCGGGTGATACGCCGAAATCGGTGCAGACGAGCAGGGGTTAGGCCCGGCTGTGACGGACGATCCGTCGGGTTGTACGGATCAGTCGGCGGATACAAGGAGTACAGTAGGGATGCCTCTAGGAACTCGTCGGCAAGGACAGCTAATACGGCGACTGTCCGCCGACTATGACGGCTGGTCCGAAGGATACAACACGACTGTGGCCAGTCGCATATATAAAGGACCTGCCGCACAGCCTCTGGTCATTCGTTCACAAGACTTCAGAGAGGCAACATGTCCCAGGATACAACATATGAAGATGTCTACCTTGCCAGTGCCCAGGTCCTTTGTACGACTGCCCTTGTAGTGGTTCTGGACGAGGAAGAAAGGGAGAGGAGCAGAAAGAAAAGAGAACAACAGGCAGCCCGTAGAGCAGCAAGAAGAAGATGGTGGGTGCGACCATGGTTGCTTCGCAGAGTGCAGCAGGGCCATTACCACACTCTACTTCAAGAACTGCAGAGAGAAGATTAAGGTAGACTGAGGAATTTCCTGCGCATCGACGCTGCAATCTGGCAAGAACTTTTAGAGAAGATCCAGGGGAAGATACAGCGACAGAACACCTTCTGGAGGAAGGCACTGGAGCCTGGCCTGAAGCTTGCTATTACCCTGAGATATTTGGCAACAGGAAGCAGCTACCAGAGTCTGATGTATGGTTTCAGAGTGGCCCACAACACCATCTCCAAGTTTATTCCGGAGGTCTGCGAGGCTATCATTGACGCCTATGCTGAGGAGGTGATAGTCTGCCCATCAACACCAGATGAATGGAGGCAGGTGGCGAAGAAGTTTGAGGACCGCTGGAGCTTCCCCCACTGCATAGGTGCAGTTGATGGCAAGCACGTCGCCCTGAGATGTCCCAAGAAGTCCGGCTCCATTTACTACAATTACAAAGGCTTCTACTCTATAGTGCTGATGGCTGTAGTGGATGCTGACTACAAGTTCATCTACGTGAATGCAGGAGCGAATGGAGCTGGATCCGATGGCGGGGTGTTTGCTGAGACGGACTTCCGGGAAGGGTTGGAAAGTGATACTCTGGGGCTACCCCCTGCAGAACCACTTCCTGGTGACCAAGTGCCTTTGACGTACTTCCTGTTGGGGGATGCCGCTTTTCCTCTTCGCAGCTGGTTGATGAAGCCATTCCCTTTACGCAACATGACCATGGAGCAGCGCATCTACAACTACCGATGCTCCAGAGCCAGACGTGTGGTAGAGAATGCCTTCGGCATCCTGGCAGCCAGATTTCGTTGTCTCCTGACAACTATGCCACAGCAACCAAAGACTGTGGAGTCCATCGTCCTGGCCTGCTGCTGCCTGCATAACCTGCTGCGAATCCGGTTTCCTGCCCAGACCCACAACGAGGTAGATGGAGAAGACGGAGCCACACATCAAGTCATCCCAGGTACCTGGAGGGATGTAGGAGAACTGCAAGATGCTGCAAGATATTGTAAATATTACTTGTGTGTTGTCAAAACTTGTACTAATTATTGCTGTCATGTGCTTCTCATTTATTATTACCATTTTAAAAAGTAGACACTTGTACTTGTGTCAGGCCCCGCAAAAAAGAAGAGTGCTTTTGTCATGGCCCAAAAAAATTAAATAAAAGACTTTAGTTGTTAGGCCAAAAGAGAATAAAATTCTGAGAGTGGTATCAGAGATAAAAAGAAGTAAGAAAAGAAAGTTGAATGGAAAAGGTCATTGAAATGGAAAGTGCATAGGGGGTTTTTCATTAGCAAGTGGGACTGAGGGAACTTTTTTTTTGCCAACACACTGTGATGATTGGTTTATTCTTTTTGGAGGATTTGGTGGCCCTGAAAAGGGCCGGGGGTTTCAGTTGGAGCAAGACTTGCTCACTGGTAACGGCTGCTGCTGGACCTCGCTGGTGATGTTGTTGTAGGGCTCCTCTGACTGGTGAAGGAGAATGGAGTCCCTGGAGTCCCTGGAGTCATGTTGTCCAAACAGGCTGCCGATGGATGGAGGGCCGGTGTCGGTCGCTGCAGGTCCTGATGTTGAAGGCACCGGCTGCTGCTGCTGTGGCTGGGCTGTCGGGGTCCCTGGCTGTGGCGTCCTGTAAGGTGCAGGAGGCGGCTGCATAGGCACATATGCCATCCCATAGCCCTGGTGCTGCATGGGCATGGGATGCATCATGGTGGGCTGCGGTGGATGCTGGAACTGGTGTTGCTGCTGTTGTTTCCTCTGGCGCGCAGTCCTCTTTACCTGGTGCAGCAGGGAGACCACTTGTGCTTGGAAGTCTTCTCAAGCTCAATGGCCTCGGTGTAGAGGTACTGGCACCAGTTCTTCAAACGCAGGCTGTGGGGGTCCTTGGGTGCCTGTTCCACCTTGGTCCTCTGTTCCACAGCTTGGGAGGTCAGCAGGGCAGCATCGACGAGTCGCTGGACCATAGGAGAAGGTCCTTCAGTCTTCCTCTTCTTCCCCTTCCCCCTGGAGGTTCCGGCCACAGGCTCCTCGATGAAGGCCACCTCAGGTTCTTCCTCCTCCTCTTCCTCCTCGGGATCTGACTGGCGCTGTTCGCTGGAACTGGAGTCGGAGGTCCTCTTCTGCCGCACGATCCGACCAGCCTGTCTGCCGGGCACCCTCTTGATGTGGTCGGCGAGGAACCCAAAGTTCTGGATCACCCAGGACTCCTTCTCCGTTGGGTTCTTCTTCGCTGTTCCAGAAGGACCTTGCTTCAGAAGCTTGCCAGCCGATGTCCGCATGGAATCCAGCCAGGTCTTCAAGGCGTGGGCAGAGCAGGGAACAGACAGAGAGGCAGCTATCTCCTCCAGCTTCCGGGACTTCAGGGCAGTGTCCTTGTAGTCACGCCGGGCCTTGTCATAGAACATAGGGTGGTCCTCGAACCAGTCAGCCACCTTCTGTTCATCTTCGGGAGGCAGGTGCAGCTTGTCATGTCTTCTCCTGGCTGGGTCTTCAGAGCTGCGCTGAGACAAGGATGATCCAGGTCTGGAGGTCCGGCCCAAAACTGGCGAAGGAGGTCCAGGAACCGGACTGGCTGGCTCAACATCCTCAGCAGGATCCGCAGCAGGCTCTTCAGCAGGCTCTTCGGTAGGCCCCTCAGCAGGCCCCTCATCAGCAGGCGTTGACTGGAGTGGCTGTTCTTCCTGCTCTCTTCTGGCAGCAGCAGCAGCAGCAGCAGCAGCAGTTGTGGACTTCTTGGAAGCTCTGACTCTAGGCATTCTTGTATACTATGTTGTCGTACACGTCGATGTGATATCGTCGAAAGCAGAGATACGAATGACTTCTCTGGGCCAGCGCACTCCTATTTATACTACCTCCAAACCGCAGTGGACCCGTCCTCAAGCCGTAGTGCACTCGTCGGATCATACGTGGTATCCGCCAATCAGCCGGCGCTATCCGTCGCATACGTACCTCATACCTGGTACACCCGTCACAGCCGTGAACCCATCCGTGACGCATCCCTGCACACCCGGCATGGAGCCGTGGTGGATCCGACGACTTCACACGCCACGTGTCTGCCACGGCTGTTCGCGTATGCGCCGGATTAGCCGCCGGGTGTAGGCGTATGCCGTCGGATGTCCGCCGGCTGTGCTACGGGTGTGTCTTACCGGGAGCAGACTCCCGGAAATTTCAAACATGTTTGAAATTTTCGCGGCGTGGCCACGGCTTCGCCGTATCCGCCACTGCTACTAGGGATGCCCAGGGGTGTACTGGGGATCCTCAGGGATGTCTCCTGGATGAGCAGGGATGGGCATCCGCCGTCGATACGACGTACTATACCTGTATGTGGGAAGGGGGCGATGCACACCCAGTCACCCACACCGTAACGCTGGGTCCTCTCCATCTGCTCTGATCCACGATGTTTGCATCACTGACCTCTTACCTTGCCTGCTGTCTGTCTGAAAACACCTCCAGCTTGCATAATGCCTTGTAGCATGCCAACAACACACGCATGGTCCTATATTCCGAAAATCGTAGCATACCCAATTCGCCAAACAAATGATTTTGGTTGTCTGAATCTGTGAGTTCCAACCAATGATTTATAAATAAACTTGGGGCTTTTACCAGCCATAGCCACATTCATGGAACCTAGGGGATTATCTCAAATCGATTCCAAGCCTTTAATTTGTGTGCGCTGATGCCGCTGAACCGTGGCCCTCCAAGAGTTGGCTTAGCACAAGCAGCTTGATCAGTGCAATTGGCACCCACTAATAACGCACACACCCACACACCACACCCCAAAAGAACTGACTTTTAAGTGACTTGCGTTTCGTTCTTGAGTACATACTTATACCCCAGTCACAATTAGCTTGCGGTGGGTTTGCGAGTAGTTTGCGACGGAGTTTTAGGCATTTTCGGCCGGCGCCCCACGGGACTCCTTGCGGCTGCCGGGTCATTTTTGGGCATCGGGCGGGCATCGAGTTACTTTTAAATCGGATTGTAAACCTGGTGCGGCGTTTCGCATCGCAAACTGATCGCCACTAAATCGGTCGATGCCTGACCGATGTCCTGCAGGGCATCGCACACATCGGGCGGGCGCCGGGCCAATATTTAGACAACCCAGACAATCCATATATCGGCTAGGCGCCGCCCATACGCCGCTCAAACGCCGGCTGGGCCCCTCCAGGCGTCCGGCTGACTTGGCGGCGCCCGGCCGGCGTCTGGCCGACCAGCCACTGGGGCTCACAGGTGCCCAAAAGCGCTGTGGATGTGGCCGCAAGCGCTGTGGAGGTATTAACGGCATTTTCTTCTTTGTCTTTTTTTTCCTTCGTCTCGTAGAGTGCTCCTAGAGAAAGGTCGAAGTGAATAAAGAAGGTCAGAGGAGCGCCGCTATATATACCTCACCCCCAAATTGACAAACGGCCGCCAGATCGCGGCCGTTGATCGCTGGCCACTCGACAGGCACACTACAGATGCCCGTCCGGCCGCCGTACGGCCTGTAAGAATTGGCCGGCACCCTGCCGGATACCGCAGGGGTATCGCAGGGACATAGGCAGGACATCGGACGAGTGCCTGCCGGACACCGGCCGATAAACGGGCCAAGAATTCGACCCCATTTCCAGGAAAGTCGGCCGATCGCCGGCCGGCGACACCCCGGGCCCCGTCATGGCAGCGTGCGGGGCACTTTTAATTGTGACTGTGACCGCCCTATCGCGCGATCTTTCGCCGACCTCTACACGCCGGCCGATGCCTATAAATCGCACACGCCGCCCGGCCTCCGCTTGAATTGTGACTTAGGTATTACGGTTAAATGGTGCCCAGATAGAACGGCAAATGGGTAAGAACAATTACAGAAGTCCCATCGTCGTGCGGGGCAGGGAGAGATTTTTGCAGGAACATATATTTACACCATCTTGGGGAATAGCAGTTAATCGTGCCGTATAAAGATAGAGTTACGGAATGGACTGGTAACTACACAACTGGCGCAAATGAACATCAGTTTATAAAGCGTAGTGGTCTATTACAAATGTAAAACAAAATCAGTACTTTCTGGTATTATTTGCCATTTTCTGCAGGTATACAATGTCCGCGCATTGTATATAATCCAAACAGAAGACTTCATAATAATGATCTTTTAGTGAGAAGATCCGTACAATGAATATAGAAATGACTCAAGAGTCAATATTTGTGGTGCTTGACCAGGCATCGTCTTAACTTTTAGGCAATCACATATGCCTTAAAGGTAGATTACATCATGTTTAGTGACCCCATTTTTCCCATCAGTTGACAAAATTTTACTAAAAGGGTTAATATATGATTTCCTGGTTATTTTAGCACATATATCAAGCAAATTCCCCAGAACGATACTTTAATTTCGTCCCCGAACAGCGATGAGCTCACTTCTCGATTTGAATTTATAGACAAGTCACCAATGGATTTCATTTGCTATTCAGTATAAATTAAATTAACATGCGTTCTATTTCGTCCTGATTGCGTGGATTTCGTCTTGTGCGGTGATCGGCATTGTATTAGAAAAGTGAATTCGTCTTTTTTCATTAACTTTAGCACTTTGATTTTTACATTTCGTTTCTAGTAATTTCAATCGTTACGGTTACAAAATCTGTCCACATTTTTTTTCTATCCGCATTTAAAACCTTGTTTTATCTGCCTGTCTGAATTCCAGCATCGGCAGCTAAACGAACTTTTAACAAGAAATGGCAAAGATACCCTGAACATGTATAGGCTTTCATGGAGTAGAGAATGCACTATCTAAATTTAATTTAAGTGCTAAAATGGATGAAGAACCACGAATTCACTTTTTCAATCCAATGCCGATCACCACACACTGCAAAAAAATCCTGGGTAAAATACAGTTGCGCAAATGTGTACAACTGTTGATTGTTAAAATTTACCAAAAACGTTAGATGATTAACTTTTAACCAACAATTGGATATGCACATCTACCCAAACATCAGTTAATTAAATTTAACCAACAGTTGTAAATATATACAATACCAAGTAGTCCATGGGCCAAGACACTTGTCGGTACCATATTGGGGGACAAAGGCTCATCGTATTTTTTTGAAAGATGACCACCTTGGGCACATTTTTTGGTATGATGGACATTCTCAAGTGGTAGTTTTATACCATTTTGGTGAAATAACATGGTTTTTGGGACAAAATCACGTTTTTTAATATTTTCCTTATAAAAAGAGTTTGCAGGCTTAAATGAAATATCTAACAAGTGGATATTGTGAGGAGTGGAATCGTTGGTTTTTTAAAATGTTTTGTTTCATCTTGTTTTCAATGGTTGCCATGGCAACAGCCGTTTTGGGGCAAACAACACCATTTTTGGTAATAAAACTTTTAAAATTTATATTACAGGATTCATATGGAATATTGGGCTACTTCCAACAGCAAACTTATTGTGAGATACCCAGGCAGTTTTTAGGTACCTTAAAATACAGTACATGTAGGCATAAAGGTACATTTTGGGCCAAAAACAACATTTTAGAATTGCTGTTTTGGGACAAAATCACGTTTTTTAATATTTTCCTTATAAAAAGAGTTTGCAGGCTTAAATGAAATATCTAACAAGTGGATATTGTGAGGAGTGGAATCGTTGGTTTTTTAAAATGGTTTGTTTTATCTTTTTTTCAATGGTTGCCATGGCAACAGCCGTTTTGGGGCAAACAACCCCATTTTTGGTAATAAAACTTTTAAAATTTATATTACAGGATTCATATGGAATATTGGGCTACTTCCACAGCAATTCTAAAATGTTGTTTTTGTCCCAAAACGTACCATTCCGCCTACATGTACTGTAATCTAAGGTACCTAAAAAGTGCCTGGGTATCTCAGAATGAGTTTGCCGTTGGAAGTAGCCCAATATTCCATATGAATCCTGTAATATGAAGTTTTAAAATGTTAATACCAAAAATGGCGTTTTTTGGCCCAAAACGGCTGTTGCCATGGCAACCATTGAAAAAAATATGAAACGAACCATTTAAAAAAATCAACGCTTCCACTGCTCACAATTACAATTTTTTTGATTTTTCATTTAAGCCTGCAAACTCTTTTTGTAAGGAAAATCTCAAAAAACGTGATTTTACCCCAAAACAGCAATTATAAAATGTTGTTTTTGGCCCAAAATGTACCTTTATGCCTACATGTACTGTACTCTGAGGTACCTAAAAACTGCCTGGGTATCTCACAATGAGTTTGCCTTTAGAAGTAGCCCAATATTCCATATGAATCCTGTAATAAGAATTTTTAAAGTTTTAATACAACAAATTTAATAAAAATGAAACGAACCATTTAAAAAAATCAACGATTTCACTGCTCATAATATCCACTTGTTAGATTTTTCATTTAAGCCTGCAAACTCTTTTTATAAGGAAAATATTTAAAAACATTATTTTGTCCCAAAAAACATGTTTTTTTACCAAAATGGTATAAAACTACCACTTGAGAATGTCCATCATACCAAAATATGTGCCCAAGGTGGTCATCTTTCAAAAAAATATGCTGAGCCTTTGTCCCCTAAAATGGTACCGACATCCATTTTTAGGGGTATTGGCCCATGGACTAAAGGGTTGGGTGAAGCTGTTACCCAACACCAGTTGGGTATTTTGCGCCCCAAAGATGGGCATGTTGATATTTGAACCAACGTTGGGTAAATGGTTTGCAAAATTTACCCATTATTTCTTACAGTGCACTAGACGAATTCCACGCAGTCAGGACGAATTAAAACGCATGTTAATTTGAATTATACTGCACAACAAATGAACTCCAATTGGTGACTTGTCTAAATTCATATTGAGAAGTGAGATCGTCTCTCTTCGGGGACGAAATTAATTAAGTATCGTTCTGGGAATTTGCTTGATATAAGTGCTAAAATAACCGGGAAATCCTATAACAATGCTATCAAACAACACATGAATTTATTTATGTCCAAAATGGTACTTTGTGTGAGAAATTAACAACTGAAGGTGGTTTTTTAAAACAGTCTTTTGCAAAAGACCTTTTTACCATTCAACTCAACACAAAAACCACGAATGGATTTTTCAAGTTTTCTGCAGTATTACTACATATATTTGGCTGAAAATTCCACACGGCAGTTTTATCAACATGGGCTTTTATAGTCACAAGTGGAAATAACGCCTTTTGTAACAGTTTACTAATCACGTTTACTCTACCTATTTTTTACTCTACCAGTATTTTTGCCACAAATTATCGTGTTTCTCTAAAAAATAAAAGCACGAACCCATGTCGGATCCGCCTCTTAAATCAATGCATACAAATGATTCCATTGCCAAGCATGGTTGTAATCACTACATGCAGTGTAAGTAAATACTTAATTGGGGGCATCTACATGGTTTAGAATGGTTTAGAATGCTGTGCAGATTACGTCTGCTGAACGCAATTCTTCCGGTTACAAAATGCATTAGGGTAATTCCCAAAATTAGGGGTCCAAAATGTTGGTGTCCCAGTTACGTACGACACTCTCTGCTCTAAAAATCACCACTCGATCACAAATTCTCAGTAATGGACTGTGGCCTGTGATTATAGGGGGCAGCATCATTTTCTTGAACATTTTGTTCTCTGATTCCTGAAAAATATTCAAAACAAAAGACCATAAAGGTTTATAATTTGATCCATGGTATTGAATAGAAGTTTGGTGTCCCGGATTACCTACGCCAATGAAAATTGGCTGTAGAATAAGTTTCCATTAATCTTGGTGCCATATCTACATCTAAACATTAAATTTAAGTAGCATTTGTTGAAATAAAAATAATTATTTTTTATTGGGAAACCACTTTCAATCATGTCACACTTTTGGAACCCGAATTTTGGGAATTACCCATTATCAATGTAACCACATTGAATGCATACAAAGCTGAAGTATCGCAGGGGATATGGCCAACAATCTCTGCAAAGATTGCAGGGAGCTTAATTAGGAGCATCTGGATCAATTCCGAGAGATTCTGCTAATAAGTGAAAGTATGTATTAATGCAAAGAATCAAGCAGAATCAAAAAGAAAAACTGCTTGCACAGTTTTGCCAAAACTATACACAGATTGCCAAACTATACACAGTAGCCTATATTGGAAATCACAAAGTCTGCAGGAGGCAAATTGAAACAGGCAGGTATTTCAGTATAAAAAGGTGAAGCAATTTAAGGATTGTATAAGGCCAAAAAAGAACTATGTTTAGCGTAAGTTGAAGTCTCCCAAAATTACGCGGTGACGAGGCTTTTTTTTTCGTTTTTCTTTTTGTTGTGAGTGGATTCCAAGAAATGAAGGTATGTTTTTAATCGAAACACTCAACAGACGGTGCGTGTCTATAAGTAAAAGAAAAACATTTGACGCAAAGTTTTGAAAGTGACGCGCGCTAACGCTAAACATAGTTCTTTTTTGGCATAAGCTGCAATCCAAGAATATAAGAAGACTTCAAGAATATAAGAAGACTTCAAGAATATAAGAATACTGGAACAGCCTTAGTGCACACCTTAGAACTATGTCTTCTTTGAGGTCATTCAAATTCGGCACTTCGCCAAACATATACATAATATTCACATGATCAACTTCTGAGGAGAAATGCTAATTTATAGAATCGTATGACTTAGTTGCCATAAAATTAAACTTTAATTTTGAAGTTGGAAGGGAATTTTCCCATTTTTGTTATCTTAAAATGGGTTTTTGCGGGTTTTTCGCCCTTCCCGTAATTAGCGTAAATTTAAGTGTCACGTGCATGTATAATATGTCTTGTGATGTTGTTCTCCTGTAACCATTATTTGTGTCCAATTGCGCGAGTGTTGATGTATTGTGGATTTTTGATGTTGTATGTATTGTATTCCAGTTTGTTTGTGATTGTGAATTTACTATGCAGGACCCCAATGAAAACCAGTTTTTGTAAACTGTTTGGGAGCAACCTGGGTAAATAAATGGACTAAATAAATAAAATAAAAATAAATAAATATAATAATTCTATACATGTAGTGTCAGTATATACTAAAAAGAATATAAACTTACAAATTCGTTGCAATTGCTGCCTTTCAGATAAGGTACTTGATAAGCATCTCCCTGATGAACACAGTTACTCACAGCTCTCTCAGACGCATTCTCAATGTCAGCCATACGGAATACACACAGAGCCGAGTTATCGCTAGGGGTACTGGTGGATCCAACATTCTTGGCAAAGACTGCAAACAACATCGGAGCTCCTGGATCAATTCCTAGTGATTCTGCTAAGGCTGGTCCCACTGATCCAAAGTAAGCAGCTTGAGCTAGGTTGTACAGGTTGGGTCCGTTACCACACTGCAGGGTGATCTCTGTGTAGGAATCTAAATCAGCGCTGGTCTGGCAAACGCGAACCACTTTGGAGACAAATACTGGGTTTCGTGTATCCTGCTCCCGTTGCTGTGCAGTGATGAAATATGTGAAGTCGTTTGAAGTAAAGACATAGACATAGTTGATGTCAAATGGTTGACTTAGGTAATCTCTATTAAAAGTAATGACTGATTCTAAACTGTCTGCATAAAGCAATCTATTGTCTTGCCTTTCTAGATCTCGTCTTGCAAATGGTGCAACTGCTGTCTCCGAAGTACTATATGTGGTTGCTACATAAAGCCAGTCCCTACCGGTATTTGCAGGTCCAGGAGCCAGTAGACTGACGGTAGTTTCGTCTCTGCCTGGAGACACCCCAACCTCACTCCTTGAGATAATAGTCAGATCCTCCAGGCGTCTCTGCTGACAAGTCCCTCCACTGTCACTCCCACAGGTTATCAGTGTATTTCTAGTGGGGTCCACGAAGAGAACTTTGTTATAGTTAAGACACTCATCCTGATCACGTGTACAATCCGCCTGCGTACTGACGTTTGCCCGAAGCAGTAACTGATCATCATTTAGCCGGTAAAGTGAGTTTACAGCTCCGATGTATATGTTGGAATTTTGTAAAATCACATGATTCAGCTTAAAATTGGAATCTGGATCTGGGTTTTTGAATGCTGCAATCTGATAGGCTGAAAGTTGGCCGGTCCGTTGTGCGTTAATTGTCGGCAGAGATGTGCAGAGTGATGCGAGAATAAGCGTACATCTCACCACTCCATCCATGGCCTGTGGATACCAGAGAAAGGATCACTAACTGATTCATCATCACGTGAGCAATAATAGTATTGTTAATTTACCACAATATATCAATTTATTACGTTCACAGCTTTTGGGGAATTAAGGTCTGAATAATACAGAACTATATACAAAACAGAACTACAGTTGTAGTCAGAAGTTTACATACATGTACAACTGTGTTTAAACTGGTGTGCTTAAACTTGCGTTGTCACCATTTTTGTAAAAGTCTTTACTAAAGTCGTGATTTTGTGGAATTCCTCACGTGCATGCAGTACTTAAAAACATAGCTTGCACACCTTGCAATGGTTCGGGTAGTCCTGTTTACCATTTTGGGGGATGATGGTAATGGTGTACATGTATGTAAACTTCTGACTTCAACTGTATATACAAAACAATTTCCAGATGCACCACAAACTAGGAAAACGACAAGGCTCTTGAACATATATTTATGTTCAAGATATATTACTTGATTGGAAAACTGTTACAAACGGTGATTGAGGATGTGTTTGTGACGAAAACCAACCCGTGTATTAGTCAGCTTATTATCCGCAATCTACGGTCCATGCAAGAAAACAATAAAATCTGTCCATGTTTTCAGAAATTGTGCCGCCCCCACTTTTCGGGCTAGCATGCGCATCTCGGCATTAATTCTCATTAAACAGCGCAATTCGCCACGAGGCTTTTCTGGCATGCGTCATATTTTACAATGGACAAAAGTCAACGTCACAGCAACCGACATGTTAACGACGCGAGGGAGTCATTATTCATGCAAGCAAAGCCTCGCTGAATGGGTGGCCATGACTTACTTGAAATCACTATTTAAATGTGATGATTCATGTAGACGTAACAAAAATGGACTTCTTCAAAACCAATGCCAGTATACAGTTCCTGTTCCAACTTTGTATTGCATGTTGCTTTGCCCACCTCCTTCTTTTCCAAGAGCTTGCCACACCTCTGTAATGCAATGATAATTTAGAAAACCAATATACCCTAGGATTTCATCTGATTTTCTCGTCGCGTACTTTCTGATTTAAAATGCATGTAACAAAATTAGTTCTATATTTATTACGGTTCAATGTCAATACATTTTAATCATTTTTTACATATATTTGTGCTACGTTTACGGTTAATTGGCATATTGCAAACGTAGATGATTTTAGTGTAGGTTTTCGCGGCCACATTCGGCAAATAAGTGACCGATTTCATTTATATGCCCCCATGTTAAAACGGTTTCGGGTCTCCGGCAATTAAAGATGCAGGCTCGTCAATACACCACGAACAAATTCATGCCATGAATTTCACCGCGCCCCCAACCTTGCCCGAGTAGGGCAGCTGCTCTTACAATCCCAGAGGGCGGGGGCTCATTATTTATGCGAGCTCGCCACTGTTTTTATGCGTTGCTAGGCTAATCGAATCACGCACGCACGTATACTTGTATTCGCCGGCAATCGGGGACATGCTTCTAAACTTGTTAAAACCCAACTATAGGGAAGAATTGTTTTAGTGGCACCTAACTTAACTTTACCTAAAGCTACAAAGATGAAATTTAAACCTAAATGGTTTGTGCCCTAACCTATAATGGTTTAGAAACCATTATAGGTTAGGGCACAAACCAATAGGTTAGGGCACAAACCATTCACATTTAAATTGCAGCTTTATAGGGTGTGTCCCCGATTGCCGAAACACGGATACGTGCGTGAGTGTTTGCCGGCAATCGGGGACTTTTTATTGCTTCTCTTTTTTGCGAAGGCCTCCATAGGATTTGCATGGGATTGCAATCGGGGACGGTTGCTCAATCGGGGACCTATTGTCCGTCTTTTGTTCAAGCGATCGTTGACACACGTTCACACACGTTACCGTATAATGGCGTATTGGCAGCGTTCTTCGAAGTTTTCTTCGGCATGACGGTCATGTTGATACGGTGATATTGATACTGCGATGTCTCGTGCGGTTATGATTTGAATCGTCGAGCGGCAGCCTTTTTATCATCCTGAGATCTCAGGGAATTTTTCACTATGCGAAGCGACGTGACAATACCCTGAGGAAATACACGCAAATCTGTGGAGCGAGCCGGCTGTTGTCTTGAGCCAACTCACGCCCGAGTCATTTTGATGTAATTTAATCAATTCGGTCATGTTATGCCGAAAAGAAACGATTTCTATACTTTCCAGAAATTGTATTGGGTTCCGTTCCTTATGACTGTCCCATTCCTACCAAACTTTCAAACGACGAACCTTATTTACTCCGCAGTTGTTCACATTAATAACAGGGATGCATGCTGACGAATGTAATGGAACGGATTCCCCAGTAGGCCCATGCTTTAAATAGCAGCCAATCGCCGACGCGGACAACGGCCAGCATTACCGAGTACATGTATCACATGCATGCACGGTGTTTACAATCTGCGCGCGTTACATTTGAATGCCTGCAATCGTGCTACAATGCACAGCAAGCGTCCTGATTGGTCCAGCAGAGGCGACAAGATTTCTGTCGCTAGTCCCACCGCCAAATGGGGCCTTTTTCAACAGGGCTACTGTACGCAGGAGTTAGGGAGTGCGTTAAAGGGGCACTGTTGCAAGAGGATGCCTTTTTATAGGCTACGACACGTGATCGTCGGCGATACGCTGCCGCGCGCTATGCATAAGTTAGACTATCGTTGGGCATAAGTTGTGAACGCCGGCAACACGCTAAGCATTCGTTGGTATAAGTTATTTATAAGTAATCGAAACGTTCTATATAAGTTACTAATACGTTATGTATACGTCCAACTCGTTATGAATACGCTATACGCCCAAAATTGAAAAAAAAAACATCGATAGTTCAGCGTATGCCAGCGTTTTAGACAAATGTTGATACGTCGGCATACGCTGGCTAAATCGTCAAGGTGTGACAGGGCCATGCACAGGCTCGTCAGCAATGCACGCGCGCCAAGTTTGTGCCACGAAATACGCAGCTCCATAGCAAAGGCATGGAGCTGCGTAATTCGTGGCTAGAGTTTGGCGCGCACGCATTGCTGACGAGCCCGTGTGCTTTTAAACTCACAAACTGAACGACCTAAAACGAAAAATTAATGATCTTTTAGAACAATTGCTTGTGCAACAAATACATTCTAACGCAAAATAACGAAAATGAATACTTGTTTTAGGAAAACGAAATGTGTGTTCAGTCCATCATTGGGTAAACGCGTGAAACGGATGGACGCTTTCATTGCGAGGCAAAAGTGCGAAGTCCGCCGATAAAGCATATATTAAATTGAGGAGATTGTCAGCGCAGATTAATACTCTAAAATCGTCAACCACTTTAGCACAGCGCTCTTTGTGGACAATGTTAACCACAATCGTCATTGTTGTTTTCATCTATAGGACAATCGACATCGCAAAATTGATAAATATGTAAAAAGACAAGCGACCGTTTTGTGCATCTTTGCTTTGTTGGCGGCTGGTCCACAGTATGTTTCCTTGTAATACTATAAATTTGTTTGTTCATTTTCCTGAATATAGATTAGTTGATTTTCTTTTTAACTTGTTTACACTGACTGTGAATAATCATGAATCTGTGTTGTTGAAATCATTACAACGTCTCTTTGTGCGTGTCTTTTTTGTTGATCATGTTTCCTGCTGTGAGGCGGATTTTCCTCAAAAATCTGTACATCATTGACCTTTTTGTTTGTTTATGTGTTTTTTTCCCACGAATTTGTGGGTTATGGCGATCACGTACAATGCCGAACATTTAACAAATCGTAAGGAACACATGTAGCGATCTAGCATCATTGACAATGGTCGTTGTAAAAAAAAAAATCATCAAAATGTCACGTAATTAACTAGAAATGTTTTAAATTAACAAAAGAGGTCAAATGTTGGACTATTGGCCTATACGCTTTACCAGACGCTCTGCGCTGTATTATGTATCATGTGTTCGTAAATAAAGGTGGCGTTCGATACAAGTCGACACGACGTGTTTACCACGTTTCCTTATTTTTCCTGACTTTTCACACCTTCCATGATCCTCCCAAGGTCAGCGCTGACTTAAGGAGGAAACTCGAACGCAACTAGTTAGTTTCTTCAACGTCTGCAATAGTGCTGTTTTATTATTCGGGTATTATTTTGTTATCGCCACAAAGGCACGAAAATCTAAGAGATTCTGTCGTCCATATCAACACCCAGAAATCCTTCCTATGAAACCTCAGTGTTTGCAGGCTTGTCTACAAATTGGAAAATACAGTATGTACAGTGTTCGTATAGGACATTATTTACCAACAAGAAGTAAAACCAGCCGCGATTGTTATGACAGAAGCAACTCACACTTCGCGCTGGTTTCTACGGCTGGAAATAAAACTGTAACTCACAAGGCCATGTGATTTATCCGAACCAGAAATATGGTTCAAATAATCACGTGACCTTGATTTTTTGAAAAATGCTCAAAAACGGCAAAATTTGATGCTTATGGTTTGTTTTTAGGATCTATTATCTTTTAGAATAATTGCATGCTTGTCCAAAAAATACATTTGAACGCAAAATAACGAAAAATATGAATACATGTACTTGTTTTAGGAAAACGAAAATGTGTGTTCAGTCCATCAGTGGGTAAATGCGTGAAACGGATTGACGCTTTCATTGCGAGGCAAAAGTGCGAAGTCGGCCAAGAAAACCTATATTAAATTGAAGAGATTGTCAGCACAGATTAATACTTCAAAGTCGTCAACCACTTTAGCACAGCGCTCTTTGTGGACAATTTTAACCACAATCGTCATTTTTGTTTTCATCTATAGGGATAATCGACATCGCAAAATTGATAAATATGTGAAAAGACAAGCGACCGTTTTATGCATCTTTGCTTTGTTAGCAGCTATCATACAGTATGTTTATATATACCATAAATTTGTTTGTTCATAATTGTACTCCGAAAATAGATTAGTTGCTTTCCTTTTCAACTTGTTTACACTGACCTGTGAATAATCACGAATCTGTGTCGTTTAAATTATTACCACGTCTCTTTGTGCGTGTTTGTTTTTTTTTTTTTTGGGGGGGGGTTTATCATGTTCCTGCTTTGAGACAGATTTTCCTCAATCATCTGCATTGTACATCATTGACCTTTTTGTTTGTTTGTGTTTTTCTTTTCTTTTCTTTTTTCCCCACGAATTTGTGGGCTATAGCGATCACGCACAATGCCGAACATTTAAAGAGGAAGAATCCCCCTTGGCGAAAATCCAGCATTTAGGCTTTTTTCGATAGTCCAAACATCCCTCTTGCCGACGTGGATTTTTATTATTTTTTAATTGTCGGTTTTAAGTGGATAAATTGCAAGCAAAAGTGCGCTTTTCGAAAATGAGATTTTCGCGATTTCTGAAACGCTCATTAGGTATTCATGATATGCGCGTGACCCCGTGACGCAATCCTGAGAAAGAGAAGTCAACACGATAGTTAGCTCCATACGTTTACACGCAAAAAACTTAGAAAACCGTCTCTTTTAGATGGTGTTTTTTGAAGAATTTTGTTGTTCCAAAAAGCCAGAGATATGCCCAGTAGCTGCGTGGTTGCATGTTTTACCAGACACTATGAAAAAAAAAGAGCAGAAAGATTTTCTTTTCTATTACCAAGAGAGAGAAAAATTAGTCGCTCATTCTATAACTTGTACGGCCGATGTCCAAACACGTGGAAACTACGCCGCAGTGGACCGTACACAGACCGCTGTGAATGCCGGTCGTTCCGTGACAAAACCACCCGTCGCAATGCACCAGTATTTACTTCAAAAGAGAGTCACTGTGGGCCACAATTTCATCGTTTTTTCACAAAACAGGTAATAGTAGATTGCTGTCATATTACATGAAGTGTTTTTCACGTTTGTATTTTGAATTACAAGGACAAAATAGGCATGATAAACATTCACTTCGTGTATTTTCCATTCAATACTGCACAAACCGTTTTGTATGTTTCTCAGGATGACGTCAACACCCTGTTGATAAACAAGCCGAGTGACCTCGAGCGTTTCAGAATTTGGGTGAAGAGGGTCGGAACTGCTTTACGTTTTTAGCAAAAGTCTGTAGATTTTTTGTGGAAAACAAGTTGTGATGGTGTTGTAGACACATACACCTCCATGATAAACAGAAAAACTAAAACAATGTGGAAGGGGGGATTCTAGCTGTTTAACAAACCAACAATTTGAGTGCAGTAATTTCCCAAATGTCTACCCGACTGGTGAATTCAAATGACAAGTGTGTGCTTTTAAAAAAGATTTAAATGCTGACCAACGCAACTTTAAATCGGACGGCTGTTTCCATCATGTCTATATGTTTTTTTCTCGCTCGAATTCATCAGAAATACATTCGAATTCGTTAGTGAAAGTACGTATTCGTGCGACTTTGATCAGGACGATATTTTCTCTGCTATGGTTGTTATTCATTTCCAAAAAAAACATTGAGTATTCGGTCTTGCTTCAGTTTGGCACACGTTCAGTTCACACGGTTTTACTTTCATTTTCGTTTATGTGCGACTGATTCAGCATTTTGCACATTCAAAACAATTCCACGCAATTAAAACAAAATAAATATAAGAAAACAGTAAACAGGTTTGAAGGCTATGTCACACAGCCACTACGTACAATTAGCGCATATTCCACGGATGAAATTTTGGTCATTCGTGATACATGCGCGATATACGTAATTCATAAGTGTTTCATGCGTTTTTCATTCGTCGATGTGCGCAGATGTCCGTCGAGGGTTCAAGTTTCGGCAGACGTACTTTACGTGATTTCGGTTTTGAGCTGCTCAAAACTTTTGGTCGGTTGAGATTTACGCAGTTTATGCGTATTTTACGTAGTTTATACGCAATTCTTACGTAAATCTTACGTAAATCTTACGCAGTTGTGCGTGATTTTTGCGAGATGCATACGCAAATGTTTGGCTTTCCACGACCGTTCCACGTATGTCCACGTATGTTTAATGGACCTTTCACGCATGTACCACAGATGTATCACTTTTATATCGCGCATACGGCGCACATATCGCGTTAAAATTACGTAATTGACGCACGAATCACTAATGAATTGCAGATAAACAGCGCAATAATCGCGCAATAATGGCTTTTACGTAGATTTACGTGTTCTTTGCGTGGTTTATTCGTACTTCTTCCGTGGTTTTAACGTAGTTCATTCGTGATACATCTGTCAAAATTTCACGTAAAGATCCCAACTTTTCTCAATTTTTCCACGTATATCCACGAATGACCAAATTTCATCCGTGGAATATGCGCTAATTGTACGTAGTGGCTGTGTGACATAGCTTTGAATCAACAATCAGAACAACTTTGTACTTTTAGCGATAATTTCCTTATCTGATCACTGTTATTGTTTCACTTTTTGTTTTAAAGGGCCCCTGAAATGCTCAATAACTTTATGCACAGTTTTTGCTGCATATGAAGGATTACTTGTGTAGAAAGACAATACTGTTCATTTTGATGGCCCATGAATAAAAAGTGGCATTTTTCAACTTGAAAATGTCTTCACATAAACTCACAGAAAGAGGGCGCTGTTTGGGGCATGTCACTTTAGGAATACACAGCAAAAAAGCAAAGAAAAAACATAAGACTTCAAACTGGAATTGTGGAAAAATGCTGCAGTTTCCAGCCTTAGTTTTTTTCATGATTTGCAATAGGCAACATGTAAAACAAACCTAAACCGTCATGGGTTACAAAAGTTTCAGCAAGTTGGAGAAAATTGTAGAAGCTTTTGTACACAGTTGAATGAGATTTTCCTGTGTTTTCCTAATGTGACATCACCACTTTGCTCATGCATATGTAAATTTTCATTAGCATAACAATAAAAAAAACCTTGATTTTAACCTCCTAAACAACTTCCAAGTAGGGTTTTTATGATTGTAAATTAATGGACTAGTTCCATAGCACAGATTTCATTGATAAAAACACCATTTCAGGGCCCTTTAAGAGGTATTATGTTCTTCAGTGTTCCAATACTGGGCCCATGTTCCCGAAGCGTTAGTTAACGTAACGAGACTCTAAGCCGGCCGTACATCTTGCGTTCCGACTCCGTTGCGATTGCACAGACACGCCAATTTTCGAGCATGCTCGAAATTCTGCACAAAATCGTGACCACATCGTCATCGGAACGCATCGCAAAACCCGTACGCCATATGATGCGACTGCACAACATGCGCTATCGTGATCGGATCATGGACGAAATGCAAGGTGTACGGCCGGCTTTAGACCCTCGCCGCTAAGCCATCGCAACGACAAGAGCGCTGTTCTCGAAGCTCTTGTTGCGGTTAATACCTCGTCCGATAAGTTAACGGCCGGTCCAGATTTGTTGTTATCTTTCGATATGCGTCTGACTGAGGCGTTTCAAAATAAAATGAAATTTCAAATGTATGCACTTTAACTTGCTGCTCATCAATCACTATCAGTTATTTCATATATTTCATTAATGTCTTGCGTGTCGGGCACAAATTTCATTCTGGAATGGTTGTTTTCGAAATATACATAATTATGTGTCCCATGCGTATAAATGCTTTTTACGTCAACCGAAGAGCACATAGGCCCTAACACCAATTTTGCCGATGTGTTACTTTGATATCTGTTATCCGAAATATTAACGACCCTCCTGAAAAGTACTTTATAACATTGCCAGCACTTCTCAAAATGTATATGGTGTATAGTGGTTCAAAATCTGGATATGGCCTACGTATATACAGACCGTGTAAGTTGACCTCGAGAACGAGCGGGACTTTGCGAGACTCGTCGACTTCCGGAGACCTTAAATAGGAATCATATCACGCGAGGCGACCGTTTTTTTCGTAACCATTTTGACACCACGTCAAAATTAGCAGTTTTACCTACCGATTCGGGGTCCACTATAAAAACCCTTAAAATCTCATTTCTCCTGTGCGAAACGTTGATTGAGCAAAACGTTCATAATTTGTTTAATATTTCCGTCTCTGACATAAACTGGAAACCCTACACTTAATATAGGTTTTCTCGCTCGAATTCCTCAAAAATTCGAATTCGTGTTTGAAAGTGCATGTTCGTGTAATTTTGATCAGGTCGCTATTTCTCTGGTTCTTATTCATTTTTACGCTATTCGATTTCGTTTAAAGACGTTCAAATTTGTGCGCTAAGCTATCCATTTTAGAACGTGCGTCATTCAAATTCAAACCATCGAATCGTCACTCAATTTGGCACACGCTGAGTTCACGCGTTTTCGTTTATGTGCAACCAGTTTAGCACTTTGCACATTCAAATTAATCACATGTAGATAAAAACCAAATAAGTAAAAGAAAACCACTAAAAGGAGTTAAATTACCAACCAGGAAACCTTTGCTTTTAGTGGCAAGCTCCCTTTTTGATCACTTCAGTTGTTTAACCGAGTTTTAATTTTCGTTTAAGACGTCTTGTTTTTGTCATTAAAATTGTTCCAAAACTGATCAAATAGTCTTTAAGTATGGGATATACGAAGAACCTTTCCATTCAATTGGCACGGCTGATATAATAGAGTGAAGCAAAGGGATTCATCACCACGACCTTGACAAACTGTTGTTGTTGTATATTTTGCCATCAACTATACGGTTTTAGCTTTAACTATACTATATTATCAACTTGAGATGACGAAGAAAGAGTTGCAGTTTTAGAAGTGGGAGGAAAACCCCCAATCCACATACACGCCCCGGATTCGAACCCGGGACCCCAGAGGTGAAAGGCGAGGAAAGAACCCGTACGCCAACCCGACCGCCCCTAACTAATTTTTAATTTTTATATCCGTGTCTGTGGTCTTGAGGATTGCTTGACCTGGACTGGTAACGATTGTGCTAGGTATTACTGGACTCGGACCAGTGCGTGTTTTATTCGGACGAATAAAACATTTTAAAAACCGAAAAAACATGATGAAAACAATGCATGGTATTTTGCCAATTTCAATACTGTTCCACCACGAACAGATAAGTGTTAAAATATTTTAACGCCAAATACTGGTGTTAATTTACATCATCGGTGTTAAATTTAACACCAGTGGTTTTGCAGTGCGTGTTTTGTTTTAAAGTGGTAACCCAATTTACACCAATTGTGTCGTCTTTTAAATCTGTAAGAATAAATCAACTGTAGGTGTTACAATTTTAATCCACATTCAGGTGTCAATTAACACCAAAATTCTTGCCCGAAATAAACACTAAGAAGAATACGTTGACACCGGATAGGGGTGTAAAGTTTAACACTCTTCTTGGTGTTAACAAATATTGATTCCCAAATTGGTGTTACTTAACACCCAAATCCTTGCCCAAAATGGATACCAACGAAGAATCAAATCATTTTCTTATTGAATTGATAGATTTTGAACTCCTTTTCCCATTTATCGGCGTTTGAGCGCTTATAAACGCGGTACGATACGGTAACATATCAATTCAGTGTGACCTGAAACGAGACTTACACAGACTATACATGGGACACACACAATACAAAATGCTAATTAACATGTCATTGTTATATAGGCTCACGTATAAGACAAGCATGATCTAATGTATGCATGTAAACATTTAAAGTGTTTAAAACAGAAAGGTTAATATGAATAAGTAGAAAAATCCAAAGTGAAATTGATTTCCAAATGACTACATTGTTTTATTCGTATACGTTTGGCAACTGCTGACGACGACATCAAATAGTCTTTTTCGAAAAATATACAAACACGAACGACCAAATACGAATGCAAATTCGGGAATTTTCGATACGAGATTGAAGTTAAACGGATATTTATTTAATTGAAAAAGTTTTAAAATGTGCGGGAAAACCTATAATATAGGTTTCCCCGGCCGGGGGAAACATTCCATTTGATACTGCAATATTATTCAATTTCGCAAGAAATTGAGTGCACCACCTTAAGCGAGTTTCAATTTGATAGAGCATCCATTCAATTTGCACCAATGGTCGTTTAATTTGGAAAAAGAGGCACACTAATTCGTAAAAGCCCCAGCAAATTCCGCCAATACTCATTTAATTTCGCAGAGGAAGGTGTCAACTGTGTATTCGGGCATTAATACATGCTGTATTCGTTGTCAGGCAAGTAAATGCAGAATTCGAGCGTTTATTATAGAAACATTTAATGAATGAATTCATGAATTCGTTTATGCTCTTGGATCAAGGCGTGGGTGAATTTGAATGATATATGGTGATATTTCCAAACTGAATGCGTGCGCGTAGTTTTAAATTTGAATGCCAAATTTTCCTGATTGCGTGCTTGAAAAACCAAATAAAATGCTCTTTTCAAAAAATGTCAACAATGATCCCAAATGTATTTAAATTCGCGCTAAAACGAATGTACCTGTAACGAAATTGGTTGGTATTTTGTTACAATTGGGCGAGAAAACATAGGCCTATATTGAATCGCATTACGCAAAAGTAGTATATTGCAGAATTCTAAAATGAATCTGAACTGATTCAACTTAGCCAGTTGTCTGCTGAAATTGGCCGGGAAAAACATACATCATTAGTCTTGTTAAAGGCTTCTTTCAAAATAAATGTGGGTATACTACCTACAGGCAGGAATAGTTTTCACAATGCAATTAATGGAACTGATGAATGTCTAAGCACACTGCGACTCACCTTGTTAATCTCAGTTGCAGGTAATTCTCACGAGTCCGAAGAAAATTCAAAATCAACAGTACACCGCTGATCCTGCTAACTATATACAGTCTGTACACGGAAGTATATAATAAAATTCGGCTGTTTAGCATATTTATGTTACAGGTAACCGTTGAACCCGGAACAACAAATAAATTCGAAGTTCATGTCATTTCACTCAACTGTGTTATTTCTTTCTGGTTTGTTGACACTGAATAGCGGGCATAGGAAGTGCTAAATTTTCCCTTATACGGTTCTAAAGAGAGTAGTAATTTTCAACGAGATACGCAGTGAATTTCTCACGCTATCCAGCATCTCAAGACCTGATAATTGTCGTTATTGGTCATTAAATTTCACGTGATTTATTGAGGCAACCAACATTGTATTTCAAACGTACGTCCGTTTTCGTTTTTGAGCATTCTATTTCCTTCTGGTGCATTCAATCCTTAATATGTGGCAAACTGAGATTCCTTTTTGGGCACATTTTGACGATTGTTGCATTCAAAAGTTGATGCCGGTCAGATCAGACGTATATAGCCATGCCTTTTGAAAAATGTTTGCACCTCAATGAAAATGAATGTCCAAATAACCTCTCTGTGCTGGTCCTTCCAAAATTGAATGACCGATGCGATACTTTTAATTTGAAAGCACCTTTTACAAAGACAAACAGAACTCAAAAACGATGGAATGCGCAAAGATTAAAATGTAATGCTTCTTTCAGATTGTTGAATGACAACCAGCGTGGTCATTAAATTTCATTATAAATAGAATGATCGAGCACGGCGCTAGATTGGAAAACTTGGTGAAATTGGCCGGGAAAACCTATACATGGTTAGGTCACATTTCTCTGTGTGTTACGTGTTAGTGTTAACAGATCAGTTAATCGGAATCGTGGCTCAGAACAAACATCGTGTTAACAGTTGAACTATAGAGTGCAAAATAAAAATAAACTAGTGCTCAACTTACGAGGGTGGACCAAATGTTCGGCCTCTCTGGGCCTTCGTCAGGGTGGTTGGGAACACCGTGTTAACAGGACGTGTTAGTGTTACATATCATGTTAGTTTGATATTTCCCGTTACAGATCATGTCAGCGTAGCAGATCTGGTAACAAAATCTTTTAAGTGGAGATCTGCCCACAACTGAGACAAATTTTCGGACCGCGGACCGCACGAACCACGTGTTGTTAGTGTTGAAAGTCGTGCAGAACCTAGCCTTGTCCTACTCCAAGTCTATGGCATGAGCGACCTCTCGCGATAAACTGTAGCCAGCGACTTTAGGCTGGTTATTGGTTAGTCTGGTACCCGGACCAAACATTATTTGACTAGACTGAATTTAAGGTCCGGCAGGCGCATTTTTTGTTTACACCACTGCGAGGGGTAATCCTGTTACAGCGCACGTACAAAGACTACGAAAAAGTCGCGCATGCGTAATAAGCCAATGATTGCAAACCGCGTGTCTGTCGACCGACGATGATACCAGTGACTTTTCACCGCAGGAAAAAAATGAGGGGTAGCCGATCTCGGCTTCGAGATCTTGTATGCAAAACATAGTTTAAAGAATTTTACAATTAGTATTTAGAAGAAGTGATTGAAAAAGTGTTTGGAGGGAACGTTTGAAAAGTGACTTTAGGTAACAAAAAGTGCTTAAATTAAGGGGCAAATTATAGTGTTTAAAAAAATGAATTCTAAAATTAAGTGTTTCGAAAGATTCGTACGTTTCAAAAGATTGATCGAAACGTTGTTTTGAAAGATTGATCGAAACGTTGTTTCGAAAGAACGATCGAAACGCGCGTTTCGAAAGAACGATCGAAACGTTGTTTTGAAAGAACGATCAAAACGCGCGTTTTGAAAGAACGATCGAAACGCGCGTTTTGAAAGAACGATCGAAACGCGCGTTTTGAAAGAACGATCGAAACGCGCGTTTTGAAAGAACGATCGAAACGCGCGTTTTGAAAGAACGATCGAAACGCGCGTTTTGAAAGAACGATCGAAACACGCGTTTTGAAAGAACGATCGAAACGTGCGTTTTGAAAGAACGATCAAAACACGCGTTTGGAAAGAACGATCGAAACGTCGTTACGAAAGAACGATCGAATTAACGTCGTTTCGAAATTAAGAACGACCGAAACGTTTCAAAAGAACGATCGAAACGTCGTTTCGAAAGAACGACCGAAACGTCGTTTCGAAAGAACGATCGAAACGCATTTAGATAGAACGATCGAAACGTGTTTCAAGGGAAAGAAGAAAAACAAGTTTTGGAAACAGAGTTAACTTATACATGTACATGGAGGAATACATACTTTTGGGGACTGTTCCGTCGATCGATGGTTTTTTTTTAAAAATATTTCACCATTCATTCAACATAAAAAACATGCACTGATCCTTTGGCTGATATTTTAATATGTATGCAGTTCTTTGTTTTTTCCTTTCTAATCAATCATGAAATTTATCTTATTATAATACGTATGTACAGTACGTACGTATACACAATCTACATGCACATGTACAGCGCATTGTATAGCACATGTATACGTACGGGGAACTTTAGTCTCTTCACCAGCAGTTTTCTGCCAAATTCCCCTCGCAGTGGTGTAAAAAAAAAATGCGCGTCCGGCAGCCGCCAATTCCGCCATTTTGAAACAGGAGGAATTCCTCCTTTTTCCGAAGGTTCCCGAAGTTACACGAATGCACGTCCGGTCGTCCGGATGTTACCGTTAATCGTCGGGTACAATTCGTCAGTGTTTCGAGAATTTGAATTGACGTCGCGTGCACGTACGCGTGCCGCTGCGTGTGTATTTATGGTGATGCCACGAATTTAAAACTACGCAGTGGCTATAGTTACGGTAACCGTAGGAGCTCACTGTGTGATGCAGACAAGGTTTGAATTTTATTGTTGATGCTAGCCTACATGGGCATATTTAATATTTTAAGGTTAAAATATTAAATTTGAATTGGTCAAATAAGAAATAACCCCGTTCAAATTGTTGTACATTCATGCCATATAGCGCGCAGCGCGCTTTGAAAATTAACCGTTATGCGCTCCTAAAAATAAATGCATGACGTAATGCTTAAAGTGCTATTTTAAACACGACAGTAGCCGGTCCTCATATTCAGTTGTATGTGGAATATGTAGAGCGGGAACTAGTCTAGTTATTGGTCTGAAATCCAGACTTACACGCGCGAGGCTAAATCAATGTATTTTTTTCATGGGTAGCCAGACGGAGTGGAGAATACAATGAAAGGAATGCAGTAGCTGCGTGATTAGCCAAGCATGCAAGAGCATTGTATAGTACGTGTAGTATAGGCCACTTACTGATTTGACGCACAAGCGTACGGACGTGCCAAACCAAGATCCGCCATTTTTCAATTAGCACTCGTCGCTAGCCTATTTCCCCCAGACTCTACCATGTCTCTGGGCGAGAATTCTGGACAAGCTAATCCTCAGTCGTCGTGCCTTACCAAAGAGATTGTTGGTCAAACCATTAAGGAGGCACTAGGAGAATTTAAGCACTATTTTGATACTTCTCTTCATTCTCTTCGTCAAGATAACGAACGTATGCTCGCTTCGACTTCACAGGAAGTACAGCAGCTAAAACGTACATCTGACGTGTCGTTTCGCTTCAAAGGTAACAATTTAACTTTAATTCGTCGATTTTGGAGAAACTTGAGAAGATTGATACTCACTTAGACGAGTCGAACGAGGAAACCATATCTGAATTGAAGAAACGAAACAAACTCATTCGATTGGCTGATAAATCCGACGCTGGTTGGAAAGCTGTCGAAGAATACGTCAGCGACGAGCTTGCCAGCGATTCCGAATACGAAAAACGTATGCGCAAAGCCCAAGCTCGCGCCTCCTCCAAAAAGAGACAGGAGAAGATACAACGAAACCAAGCTTCGAAACGGTCACGTGCCACTGCATCGATGCAAGATGCTCCGCCTAACCCTAATTCTGAGGTTGGTCTTTTTCGTGGCCATCTCTCGGCGAATAGATACACAACTGGGCATCAGTACTGGCAGCACGCAGGTCCGTCATGGGCAAGGAATGCCAAACCCACTGATCTGTGCTTCGCGTGTGGAAGAGCAGGCCATTGGCGCAAGAACTGCACCGCAGCCAAAGTCCTCTGTGCCTCTGCAAAATCAGCCAGTCAACAGTAGTGATGAGTCACCCCCAGATTTACCGTCAGCTAACAACTGCATCATGCAAGAGCACGATGAGCTCGCTAATGAAACTGGGTAGGAAGCTAGCTTAACTAGTGACTACTTTGAGTATGAACAAGGTGTAGCACAACCGTTGGTTAAAGGTAGATTAAGACAAGCTATCTCATTTTGGAGATCTATCAAAGCAGACCCCTTTGTTTTGGATATAATTGAAAATGGTTATAAGCTTCCGCTGACCAATGCACCCCCTCCGTTGTCGATGGGCAATAACTCTTCGGCCCTTGAAAACACCCCCTTTGTTAACGAGGCCATTTCAGAGTTATTGGCCAAGGGTATTATTTTTCAGTGCAGTGAACCACCTGACATTGTTAATCCTTTGTCAGTGTCCATTGACAGTTCCGGCAAGAAACGATTGATTTTAGATCTTGGATACATCAACAAATTTCTCTGGAAAGATAAGGTAAAATTTGAAGACTGGAACGAAGCTCTTGCATACTTTTATCAGGGTGGTTTCATGTTTTCATTTGACCTCAAGTCCGGTTATCACCACAAGTTTTTGAGCTTCTCTTGGAAAACAGGTGATTTAACCAAGTTCTTTTCATTCGCAGCATTGCCTTTTGGATTGTCTACAGCCCCGTATGTGTTTACTAAATGTCTGAGACCTCTCTTACAGCACTGGCGAGAAAAGGGCATCTTCATTGTGGTGTTTCTCGACGATGGCTGGGGTAGACAGAGCACCGCTGATTTGTGCGCCAATGCAGCACGGACCGTCAAAGAGGATCTGCTGGAGGCAGGTTTTGTACCAAATGTTGACAAGTCCCACTGGGTACCTACACGATATTTAGATTGGTTAGGGCTTACTTGGGACAGTGAGCACGGATATATAAAAATCTCCTCCAGAAGAATCGAAAATGTCCAGCATTGTATTTCTGATGTTTTAGCCAGTCTCCCTAACGTTTCAGCCAGACGTCTAGCTAAATTTACAGGGAAGATTATATCACTTGGCCAAGTCTTTGGTCGCATTACTCAGCTCAAAACGAGGTACCTCCATTATGAGATTAACCTAAGAGTCCACTGGGACAAAATATATAAGATTGACAGCAGTAACATGCTCATAGAAGAGATTTTGTTCTGGAAATCTGAATGTATTAGGTTGAATAACAGACATGTTGGTCAATATTCACTTCCACAGGTTCTGGTGTATACCGATGCTTCCGGCACTGGCCTTGGAGCATGGACCGCGGAGTGCGGAGGTCTGGAACTACAGACTAATTGGAGTACAGAGCAGAGTGGTAAAAGCTCCACTTGGAGAGAACTACAGGCAGTTAACCATGCTTTACGAGCATTTGCTCCCAAGATTACAGGTAAAACAGTGAAGTTTTACACAGACAACAAAGTTGTTGTTTCGATTGTCACGAAAGGCAGTATGGTACCAGAGTATTGTGCATCCGATTATCAGGAGCCCCTTAACACTTACGCCATATTCTAGAGTCTACTTGACAACACTGAATAGTTCTCCTCACTGGGGTTGAGAACATGAAATTAAGTCGCATTTTTGTTTTGTTTAATGCAAATTCGCCCCAAATAAGGCTAAGAGCCACTCTTGGTAAGGGGCTACGATAAGAAGGGAAATACAAATAAATAAAAAAAAAAAAAAAATCAAGGGAGCTGGAGGTAGGAATTAATATTCCTCTTAAAACAGTCTAGATTGTAGGATGGGGGGAAACATGCACAGGCAAGGAGTTCCAAAGAGATGCAGTACGTGGAATAAAGCTATTGGAATGGCTCTTAGTTCTACATCTCAACAAAGCAAGAGTTTATGGGTGAGAAGAAGCAGAAAGTCTGGTTTCGCGCTCAAACACTCTGATAGGAGGAACTAGGTCGGACACACTGGTGCCACATTTACCATGAAAATATCTATAGAAAAGACAAAGGCTGGCTACAGACCTACGATGGGAAAGAGGTTGTAACGTTGATCCCAACCCTTCACCAACAAGATTAACAATACGCTTCTGCACCCTATCTAATAAGGATAAATGACAGGCAGAAGCTCCGGCCCACATATGACAACAGTACTCCATTAGGGGACGTATAGTTGTCTTATACAGGTAGAGAATAGCATCAGGAGGTAAAAACTTCCGAGCTCGATAAAGACAACCAACTCGCATGGAAGCACTCTTTGCAATGCCTGAGATATACCTCTCCCAACTGGTATTAGTGGAGATATCAAGTCCAAGAAGGCGAAAATCAACTACCTCAGGCAAGGTCAATGGACCCATATGAATAGATGGAAATGTATCATCTCTAGAGCGAGACAGAGACAACAGTTTAGTTTTCTTTGCATTGACGGTTACTAGCCAATCGTTCCCCCACCTTAGCACATTCTCTAAGTCATTATTTAGTGAGACACCCACCTCACAACGAGAAGTGTTGGAAGAATTAGGGAAAACACAATAGAGGGTTGAATCATCAGCATACATGGCGAGCTGAGACAGAACTTCATCAGGCAAATCATTAATGTAAACAATGCGGCAGTCAGACTTATGCCATGCGGCAAACATTCATAATGAGTGAATCGACTCTCAATCTATACCGGTTTGTTCATTTCCATTTCTGACATATGCCATGCGGCAGTCAGACTTGTGCCATGCGGCAGTTATTCATTTAAGATGCATAATTACACAAAGGATGGCCATGGACCTGAAGTTCTTACTTCTCCTCAAGATAAGGCAAACCTTTTTGCTGATATATTTGCATCTAACTCCATACTCAGTGATGAGGGGCATTCCCTTCCTGCCTTTCCATCTCGAACAGCCACTGTAGTATCTGATCCTCTTATCACCCCAAAGAAGATTGCCCGGATTATTAATTCCTTGGATGCCTCCAAGGCTACCGGCCCTGATGGAATCCCTGCAATTGTTTTGAAAATGTGTTCCCTAGAACTTTCACCTATTCTTGCCAAGCTATTCAATATGTGCTTGGCAGTCTTTGTGTTTCCTTCATCCTGGAAAGTGGCGTCTGTTGTCCCTGTCTTTAAGGGTGCTGGGGAGCGTTCTGAATCTACCAATTATCGTCCTATTAGTTTGCCTCCCATAATAAGTAAGATCTTTGAATGCTTTGTTAATCAACAGCTCCTTGGATACCTAGAGGACAATGACCTTCTAACTGACTGCACGTTTGGGTTTCGCCATTCCCGCTCAACTGGTGATCTGCTTTCCCTAATTACTGATCATTTCAGTAGGGCCTTAGATCGCAGGGGTGAGGCTCGTGTTGTAGCATTGGACATTTCCAAGGCCTTCGACAAAATATGGCATACTGGCCTGCTCCACAAGCTTCAGTCATATGGTGTGTCTGGCAGAATGTTATCTATAATCTCTGCTTTCCTTTCCAACCGCAAGTTGAAGGTTGCCCTCGAGGGCCAATCTTCTCCTATCCGTTCTATCAATTCTGGTGTTCCACAAGGCTCAGTACTTGGTCCCACTCTTTTTCTTGTTTACATTAATGATTTGCCTGATGAAGTTCTGTCTCAGCTCGCCATGTATGCCCATGACGGACCTGACATTGTTAATCCTTTAACAAGAAACGATTGATTTTAGATCTTAGATACATCAACAAATTTCTCTGGAAAGATCAGGTAAAATTTGAAGACTGAAACGAAGCTCTTGCATACTTTCATAAGGGTGATTTCATGTTTTCATTTGACCTCAAGTCCGGTTATCACCACATATTGACATATTTCCCGACCATTCTAAGTTTTTGAGCTTCTCTTGGAAAACAGGTGATTTAACCAAGTTCTTTTCATTCGCAGCATTGCCTTTTGGATTGTCTACAGCCCCGTATGTGTTTACTAAATGTCTGAGACCTCTCTTACAGCACTGGCGAGAAAAGGGCATCTTCATTGTGGTGTTTCTCGACGATGGCTGGGGTAGACAGAGCACCGCTGATTTGTGCGCCAATGCAGCACGGACCGTCAAAGAGGATCTGCTGGAGGCAGGTTTTGTACCAAATGTTGACAAGTCCCACTGGGTACCTACACAATATTTAGATTGGTTAGGGCTTACTTGGGACAGTGAGCACGGATATATAAAAATCTCCTCCAGAAGAATCGAAAATGTCCAGCATTGTATTTCTGATGTTTTAGCCAGTCTCCCTAACGTTTCAGCCAGACGTCCAGCTAAATTGACAGGGAAGATTATATCACTTGGCCAAGTCTTTGGTCGCATTACTCAGCTCAAAACGAGGTACCTCCATTATGAGATTAACCTAAGAGTCCACTGGGACAAAATATATAAGATTGACAGCAGTAACATGCTCATAGAAGAGATTTTGTTCTGGAAATCTGAATGTATTAGGTTGAATAACAGACATGTTGGTCAATATTCACTTCCACAGGTTCTGGTGTATACCGATGCTTCCGGCACTGGCCTTGGAGCATGGACCGCGGAGTGCGGAGGTCTGGAACTACAGACTAATTGGAGTACATAGCAGAGTGGTAAAAGCTCCACTTGGAGAGAACTTATACAGGCAGTTAACCATGCTTTACGAGCATCTGCTCCCAAGATTACAGGTAAAACAGTGAAGTTTTACACAGACAACAAAGGTGTTGTTTCGATTGTCACGAAAGGCAGTATGGTACCAGAGTTGCAAGCACTGAGTTTGAGTGTTTTTGATACTTGTCAGTAACACTGCATTTCCTTTGACATTCAGTGGCTACCTAGACTTGAAAATCAGAGAGCAGATGCCCTGAGTCGAGTAATTGATTTTGATGATTGGGGAGTTTCAATGATGTTTTTCAAATTCATTAATGACCTATGGGGTCCCCACCATGTGGATCGTTTTGCAGATGAACATAACGCTAAAGTGCCTGTGTTTAACTCAAAGTATTTTTGTCCCAACACCAGTGGCGTTGATGCTTTTGCGTTCAATTGGAACGCTGTCAACAACTGGTTAGTCCCACCCATCAGTAAAGTAGGGGACGTCTTGCGACATCTCCAAGCGTGTAAAGCTGTAGGAACTTTGGTGGTTCCAGCTTGGCCTTCTGCGCCATTTAGCACACTGGTGTTAAATGTTATGAGGTTTTCTAATGTGCAAGGTAGATGCCACAATACCATTTTTGGCACACAGCATTTCAAAAGTGGGGTATTGTGCATCCGATTATCATGAGCCCCTTAACACTTACGCCATATTCTAGAGTCTACTTGACAACACTGAATAGTTCTCCTCACTGGGGTTGAGAACATGAAATTAAGTCGCATTGTTTTGTTTTAATGCAAATTCGCCCCAAACAAGGCTAAGAGCCATTCTTGGTAAGGGGCTACGATAAGAAGGGGAATACAAATAAATAAAAAAATGTATGCTGATGATTCAACCCTCTATTGTGTTTCCCCTAATTCTTCCAACACTTCTCGTTGTGAGGTGGGTGTCTCACTAAATAATGACTTAGAGAATGTGCTAAAGTGGGGGAACGATTGGCTAGTAACCTTCAATGCAAAGAAAACTAAACTGTCTCTGTCTCGCTCTAGAGATGATACATTTTCATCTATTCATTGACCTTGCCTGAGGTAGCCGATTTTCGCCTTCTTGGACTTATATCTCCACTAATACCAGTTGGGAGAGGTATATCTCAGGCATTGCAAAGAGTGCTTCCGTGCGAGTTGGTTGTCTTTATCGAGCTCGGAAGTTTTTACCTCTTGATGCTATTCTCTACCTGTATAAGACAACTATACGTCCCCTAATGGAGTACTGTTGTCATATGTGGGCCGGAGCTTCTGCCTGTCATTTATCCTTATTAGATGGGGTGCAGAAGCGTATTGTTAATCTTGTTGGTGAAGGGTTGGGATCAACGTTACAACCTCTTTCCCATCGTAGGTCTGTAGCCAGCCTTTGTCTTTTCTATAGATTTTTTTATGGTAAATGTGCCACCAGTGTGTCCGACCTAGTTCGGACATGTTTCCCTGGTGCATGTTTCCCTCCATCCTACAATCTAGACTGTTTTAAGAGGAATATTAATTCCTACCTCCAGCTCCCTTGATTTTTTTTATTTTTTTATTTATTTGTATTCCCCTTCTTATCGTAGCTTCTTAAGAGTGGCTCTTAGCCTTGTTTGGGGCGAATTTGCATTAAACAAAACAAAAATGCGACTTAATTTCATGTTCTCAACCCCAGTGAGGAGAACTATTCAGTGTTGTCAAGTAGACTCTAGAATATGGCGTAAGTGTTAAGGGGCTCCTGATAATCAGATGCACAATACCCCACTTTTGAAATGCTGTGTGCCAAAAATGGTATTGTGGCATCTACCTTGCACATTAGAAAACCTCATAACATTTAACACCAGTGTGCTAAATGAGCTGTTTTCTGAGAACAGCAAAGGCCAAAATGGCGCAGAAGGCCAAGCTGGAACCACCAAAGTTCCTACAGCTTTACACGCTTGGAGATGTCTCAAGACGTCCCCTACTTTACTGATGGATGGGACTAACCAGTTGTTGACAGCGTTCCAATTGAACGCAAAAGCATCAACGCCACTGGTGTTGGGACAAAAATACTTTGAGTTAAACACAGGCACTTTAGCGTTATGTTCATCTGCAAAACGATCCACATGGTGGGGACCCCATAGGTCATTAATGAATTTGAAAAACATCATTGAAACTCCCCAATCATCAAAATCAATTACTCGACTCAGGGCATCTGCTCTCTGATTTTCAAGTCTAGGTAGCCACTGAATGTCAAAGGAAATGCAGTGTTGCTGACAAGTATCAAAAACACTCAAACTCAGTGCTTGCAACTCTGGTACCATACTGCCTTTCGTGACAATCGAAACAACACCTTTGTTGTCTGTGTAAAACTTCACTGTTTTACCTGTAATCTTGGGAGCAAATGCTCGTAAAGCATGGTTAACTGCCTGTAGTTCTCTCCAAGTGGAGCTTTTACCACTCTGCTCTGTACTCCAATTAGTCTGTAGTTCCAGACCTCCGCACTCCGCGGTCCATGCTCCAAGGCCAGTGCCGGAAGCATCGGTATACACCAGAACCTGTGGAAGTGAATATTGACCAACATGTCTGTTATTCAACCTAATACATTCAGATTTCCAGAACAAAATCTCTTCTATGAGCATGTTACTGCTGTCATTCTTATATATTTTGTCCCAGTGGACTCTTAGGTTAATATCATAATGGAGGTACCTCGTTTTGAGCTGAGTAATGCGACCAAAGACTTGGCCAAGTGATATAATCTTCCCTGTCAATTTAGCTAGACGTCTTGCTGAAACGTTACGGAGACTGGCTAAAACATCAGAAATACAATGCTGGACATTTTCGATTCTTCTGGAGGAGATTTTTATATATCCGTGCTCACTGTCCCAAGTAAGCCCTAACCAATCTAAATATTGTGTAGGTACCCAGTACGTGGGACTTGTCAACATTTGGTACAAAACCTGCCTCCAGCAGATCCTCTTTGACGGTCCGTGCTGCATTGGCGCACAAATCAGCGGTGCTCTGTCTACCCCAGCCATCGTCGAGAAACACCACAATGAAGATGCCCTTTTCTCGCCAGTGCTGTAAGAGAGGTCTCAGACATTTAGTAAACACATACGGGGCTGTAGACAATCCAAAAGGCAATGCTGCGAATGAAAAGAACTTGGTTAAATCCCCTGTTTTCCAAGAGAAGCTCAAAAACTTAGAATGGTCGGGAAATATGTCAATGTGGTGATAACCGGACTTGAGGTCGAATGAAAACATGAAATCACCCTTATGAAAGTATGCAAGAGCTTCGTTCCAGTCTTCAAATTTTACCTTATCTTTCCAGAGAAATTTGTAAAATCAATCGTTTCTTGCCGGAACTGTCAATGGACACTGACAAAGGATTAACAATGTCAGGTGGTTCACTGCACTGAAAAATAATACCCTTGGCCAATTACTCTGAAATGGCCTCGTTAACAAAGGGGGTGTTTTCAAGGGCCGAAGAGTTATTGCCCATCGACAACGGAGGGGGTGCATTGGTCAGCGGAAGCTTATAACCATTTTCAATTATATCCAAAACAAAGGGGTCTGCTTTGATAGATCTCAAAAATTAGATAGCTTGTCTTAATCTACCTTTAACCAATGGTTGTGCTACACCTTGTTCATACTCAAAGTAGTCACTAGTTAAGCTAGCTTCATACCCAGTTTCATTAGCGAGCTCATCGTGCTCTTGCATGATGCAGTTGTTAGCTGACGGTAAATCTGGGGGTGACTCATCACTACTGTTGACTGGCTGATTTTGCAGAGGCATAGAGGACTTTGGCTGCGGTGCAGTTCTTGCGCCAATGGCCTGCTCTTCCACATGCGAAGCACAGATCAGTGGAAGCACAGATCTTTTTGGAGGAGGCGCGAGCTTGGGCTTTGCGCATACGTTTTTCGTCGCAAGCTCGTCGCTGACGTATTATTCGACAGCTTTCCAACCAGCGTCGGATTTATCAGCCAATCGAATGAGTTTGTTTCGTTTCTTCAATTCAGATATGGTCTCCTGTACGAGCGGTTTGGCTGTTTCCTCGTTCGAGTCGTCTAAGTGAGTATCAATCTTCTCAAGTTTCTCCAAAATCGACGAATTAAAGTTAAATTGGGTCTTGTTACCTTTGAAGCGAAACGACACGTCAGATGTACGTTTTATTAGCCGCTGTACTTCCTGTGAAGTCGAAGCGAGCATACGTTCGTTATCTTGACGAAGAGAATGAAGAGAAGTATCAAAATAGTGCTTAATTTCTCCTAGTGCCTCCTTAATGGTTTGACCAACAATCTCTTTGGTAAGGCACGACGACTGAGGATTAGCTTGTCCAGAATTCTCGCCCAGAGACATGGTAGAGTCTGGGGGAAATAGGCTAGCGACGAGTGCTAATTGAAAAATGGCGGATCTTGGTTTGGCACGTCCGTACGCTTGTGCGTCAAATCAGTAAGTGGCCTATACTACACGTACTATACAATGCTCTTGCATGCTTGGCTAATCACGCAGCTACTGCATTCCTTTCATTGTATTCTCCACTCCGTCTGGCTACCCATGAAAAAATACATTGATTTAGCCTCGCGCGTGTAAGTCTGGATTTCAGACCAATAACTAGACTAGTTCCCGCTCTACATATTCCACATACAACTGAATATGAGGACCGGCTACTGTCGTGTTTAAAATAGCACTTTAAGCATTACGTCATGCATTTATTTTTAGGAGCGCATAGCCGTTAATTTTCAAAGCGCGCTGCGCGCTATATGGCATGAATGTACAACAATTTGAACGGGGTTATTTCTTATTTGACCAATTCAAATTTAATATTTTAACCTTAAAATATTAAATATGCCCATGTAGGCTAGCATCAACAATAAAATTCAAACCTTGTCTGCATCACACAGTGAGCTCCTACGGTTACCGTAACTATAGCCACTGCGTAGTTTTAAATCCGTGGCATCACCATAAATACACACGCAGCGGCACGCGTACGTGCACGCGACGTCAATTCAAATTCTCGAAACACTGACGAATTGTACCCGACGATTAAAGGTAACATCCGGACGACCGGACGTGCATTCGTGTAACTTCGGGAACCTTCGGGAAAAGGAGGAATTCCTCCTGTTTCAAAATGGCGGAATTGGCGGCTGCCGGACGCGCATTTTTTTTTTACACCACTGCGAGGGGAATTTGGCAGAAAACGCACCATTTCACTGCTGGTGAAGAGACTAAAGTTCCCCGTACGTATACATGTGCTATACAATGCGCTGTACATATGTATTATAATAAGATAAATTTCATGATTGATTAGAAAGGAAAAAACAAAGAACTGCATACATATTAAAATATCAGCCAAAGGATCAGTGCATGTTTTTTATGTTGAATGAATGGTGAAATATTTTTTTTTAAAAACCATCGATCGACGGAACAGTCCTCAAAAGTATGTATTCCTCCATGTACAAGTTAACTCTGTTTCCAAAACTTGTTTTTCTTCTTTCCCTTGAAACACGTTTCGATCGTTCTATCTAAACACGTTTCGATCGTTCTATCTAAACACGTTTCGATCGTTCTATCTAAATGCGTTTCGATCGTTCTTTCGAAACGACGTTTCGGTCGTTCTTTCGAAACGACGTTTCGATCGTTCTTTTGAAACGTTTCGGTCGTTCTTAATTTCGAAACGACGTTAATTCGATCGTTCTTTCGTAACGACGTTTCGATCGTTCTTTCGAAACGCGTGTTTTGATCGTTCTTTCAAAACGCACGTTTCGATCGTTCTTTTAAAACGCGTGTTTCGATCGTTCTTTCAAAACGCGCGTTTCGATCGTTCTTTCAAAAGGCGCGTTTCGATCGTTCTTCAAAACGCGCGTTTCGATCGTTCTTTCAAAACGCGCGTTTCGATCGTTCTTTCAAAACAACGTTTCGATCGTTCTTTCGAAACGCGCGTTTCGATCGTTCTTTCGAAACAACGTTTCGATCAATCTTTTGGAACGTACGTTTCGATCGTTCTTTCGAAACACTTATTTTTAGATTTTTGTTTTAAACACTATAATTTGCCCCTTAATTTAAGCACTTTTTGTCACCTAAAGTCACTTTTCAAACGTTCCCTCCAAACACTTTTTCAATCACTTCTTCTAAATACTAATTGTAAAATTCTTTAAACTATGTTTTGCATACAAGATCTCGAAGCCGAGATCGGCTACCCCTCATTTCTTCCTGCGGTGAAAAGTCACCGGTATCATCGTCGGTCGACAGACACGCGGTTTGCAATCATTGGCTTATTACGCATGCGCGACTTTTTTTACGTGCGCTGTAACAGGATTACCCCTCGCAGTGGTGTAAAAAAAAAATGCGCCTGCCGGACCTTAAATTCAGTCTAGTCAAATAATTTTTGGTCCGGGTACCAGACTAACCAATAACCAGCCTATAGTCGCTGGCTACAGTTTATCGCGAGAGACTTGGAGTAGAACAAGGCTAGGTTCTGCACGACTTTCAACACTAACAACACGTGGTTCGTGCGGTCCGCGGTTCGAAAATTTGTCTCAGTTGTGGGCAGATCTCCACTTAAAAGATTTTGTTACCAGATCTGCTACGCTGACATGATCTGTAACGGGAAATATCAAACTAACATGATATGTAACACTAACACGTCCTGTTAACACGGTGTTCCCAACCACCCTGACGAAAGCCCAGAGAGGCCGAACATTTGGTCCACCCTCGTAAGTTGAGCACTAGTTTATTTTTATTTTGCACTCTATAGTTTAACTGTTAACACGATGTTTGTTCTGAGCCACGATTCCGATTAACTGATCTGTTAACACTAACACGTAACACACAGAGAAATGTGACCTAACCATGTATAGGTTTTCCCGGCCAATTTCACCAAGTTTTCCAATCTAGCGGCGTGCTCGATCGTTCTATTTATAATGAAATTGAATGACCACGCTGATTGTCATTCAACAATCTGAAAGAAGCATTAAATTTTATTCTTTGCGCATTCCATCGTTTTTGAGTTCTGTTTGTCTTTGTAAAAGGTGCTTTCAAATTAAAAGTATCGCATCGGTTATTCAATTTTGGAAGGACCAGCACAGAGGGGTTGTTTGGACATTAATTTTCACTGAGGTGCAAAAAAATTTCAAAAGGCATCGCTGTATACGTCTGATCTGACCGGCATCAACTTTTGAATGCAACAATCGTCAAAATGTGCCCAAAAAAGTAATCTCAGTTTGCCACATATTAAGGATTGAATGCACCAGAAGGAAATAGAATGCTCAAAAACGAAAACGGATGTACGTTTGAAATAAAATGTTGGTTGCCTCAATAAATCACGTGAAATTTAATGACCAATAACAACAATTATCAGGTGTTGAGGTGCTGGATCTCTTTAGAACTCTCTTTAGAACCGTATAAGGGAAATTTTAGCACTTCCTGCCCGCTATTCAGTGTCAACAAACCAGAAAGAAATAACACAGTTGAGTGAAATGACATGAACTTCGAATTTATTTGTTGTTCCGGGTTCAACGGTTACCTGTAACATAAATATGCTAAACAGCCGAATTTTATTATATACATTTACTTCCGTGTACAGACTGTATATAGTTAGCAGGATCAGCGGTGTACTGTTGATTTGGAATTTTCTTCGGACTCGTGAGAATTACCCGCAACTGAGATTAACAAGGTGAGTCGCAGTGTGATTAGACATTCATCAATTCCATTAACTGCATTGTGAAAACTATTCCTGCCTGTAGGTAGTATACCCACATTTATTTTGAAAGTATTCTGGATGGTCACCAATTGCGTGATGCCTTTAACAAGACTAATGATGTATACGTTAACTGTAATGCATGTTTTTCCCGGCCAATTTCAGCAGACAACTGGCTGAGTTGAATCAGTTTAAATTCATTTTAGAATTCTGCAATATACTACTTTTGCGTCATGCGATTCAATATAGGCCTATGTTTTCTCGCCCAATTGTAACAAAATACCAACCAATTTCGTTACAGGTACATTCGTTTTAGCGCGAATTTAAATACATTTGGGATCATTGTTGACATTTTTTGAAAAGAGCATTTCATTTGGTTTTTCGAGCACGCAATCAGGAAAATTTGGTATTCAAATTAAAACTAGCGCACGCATTCAGTTTGGAAATATCACCATATATCATTCAAATTCACCAGAGCCTTGATCCAAGAGCATAAACGAATTCGTGAATTCATTCAATGTTGCTATAATAAACGCTCGAATTCTGCATTTACTTGCCCAACAACGAATACAGCATGTATGAATGCCCGAATACACAGTTGACACCTTCCTCTGCGAAACTAAATGAGTCTTGGCGGAATTTGCTGGGGCTTTTACGAATTAGTGTGCCCTTTTTTCCCAAATTAAACGACCATTGGTGCAAATTGAATGGATGCTCTATCAAATTGAAATTTAACTCGCTTAAGGTGGTGCACTCAATTTCTTGCGAAATTGAATAATATTGCAGTATCAAATGGAATGTTTCCCTATATTATAGGTTTTCCCGCACATTTTAAAACTTGTTCAATTAAATAAATATCCGTTTAACTTCAATCTCGTATCGAAAATTCCCGAATTTGCATTCGTATTTGGTCGTTCGTGTTTGTAGATTTTTCGAAAAAGACTATTTGATGTCGTCGTCAGCAGTTGCCAAACGAATGAAACAATGTAGTCATTTTGAAATCAATTTCACTTTGGATTTTTCTACTTATTCATATTTCCCTTTCTGTTTTAAACACATTAAATGTTTACATGCATACATTAGATCATGCTTGCCTTACGTGAGCCTATAACAATGACATGTTAATTAGCATTTTGTATTGCGTGTGTCCCATGTATAGACTGTGTAAGTCTCGTTTCAGGTCACACTGAATTGATTTATAAGCGCTCAAACGCCAATAAATGGGAAAAGGAGTTCAAAATCTATCAATTAAATAAGAAAATGAAGAAAATGATGTCCGAACTTGTCACAAACAAATAAAAATGTTCGGCCTTTTGTTTCCGGTTTGCATGTACATTTGCAAAGTACGGCCCTCGTGCTTGGTGCATCTGAGAAGCATTAACGAGGCTAAAATACCTAGTTTGAACGACAGCTTGGACGTACTGTTGAGAGTAGGTAAAACCAACACCAAAATAACCCAAACAAATAAAGTACACGTCTCTTACACGGGTACAACAGCGACCCTTTTCCCACGGCATTTCTGCATGCGCACGTACATGTACGTACCCGGGTGCGTAATTTTTTTTACACCACTGCGAGGGGAGAACAATGGGGTTTGTACCTTTTTAGCGTCTTGAGAGGAGACTATATAATAGGTTAGGGTTCAGGGTTAGGGTTTAGGGTTGGTTATTTTAAAGGAATTTAGGGTTTTGAATGCGGTCGGTTTGCAACCAGCTTCGTGGTCTGGTTAGAAGAGAGCTCGACTTGTAATCATAAGGTCCCTGGTTCGAATCTATGCATGTTTGGGATTTTCCGAAATTTCTCGGTTTCTTCTTTTTCTCTAATAGTGAGAGTAAGAGTTGTCACTATTTCCAAGATTGTCACTCGAGAAGTGTCAGTCATTGGAAACTTAGACTCTATTCGGGTTGAAAAATTGGGGTGTACCCCTCGCTGCGGTGTAAATAAAAAATACGCTACCCGGGTAGCGATATTTTTTCCGTACCGCTGTTTAGCGAACATTGCTTCTGATTGGTTTAACCCCTATGCATATGTTGCATACTGATGTGTTTTGTCGATAACTACCTCAACATAACCCCACACCATACCACATTATTTCCTCAATTAATAGTATTTAAAAAATTTAATACGAGATTCGATAGGAGATTCGAACCTGCAATCTCTCGATTGATAGTACTACGTCTTAACCATTAGACTACCAAACGACTCAACAAACTCTATATATAAAATATGAATATTCATTTACAATGCACCAATCGATGAAGCGGATATGTGGTACGGAAAAAAATATCGCACCCGGGTACACCAATCAGCACAAATACCCAGAAACAATTGCGTGTGGAAAATCGATCGATCGATCAGGCTGCGCGCGCGCGCACACACAAACATGGCGGACGACACAGAAACATCGCTGGCAATTTTGCTGTTAATATTTCGCATGTTTAATAATATTTATCGATGTGTGCTTTGTCACTGGCCCCACGTCTTTTTTGTTGTACACTACCTTCAGAAGAGTACCAGTTTGACAGTGCCATTCAAGCGCGGGCGCACTTGCAACCTTTGACCCGATCATTATTGCGGGCAATAGACAGCCGAAGTGTGACATGCTTGCCATGGCAATTGGATCCAAACTATCATGGCCGTCGGGAAAAGTACCATTGGAAAAGCACTGGGACACGGTTGAGTGATTTTTAGTTTAGATCCAATTACCTTGGCAACCAACAAAAGGTGACGTATTCACTTCGGCAGTCTACTTAACTCGCTAAATAGCCTACCCGGGTGCGATATTCTTTTCCGTACCGCTGTTTAGCGAACATTGCTTCTGATTGGTTTAACCCCTATGCATATGTGTTTTGTCGATAACTACCTCAACATAACCCCACACCATACCACACTCTTTCCTCAATTAATAGTAAAATAATTTAATACGAGAATCGATAGGAGATTCGAACCTGCAATCTCTCGATTGAAAGTACTACGTCTTAAACACTAGACTACCAAACGACTCGACAAACTCTTCAATTTTTTTTCTTATATCCTTTTATTTAATAACTCTTGGAGGCGCTATATAGAAAATATGAATATTCATTTACAATGAACCAATCGATGAAACCCCATAGCGAATATGTGGTACGGAAAAAATATCGCTACCCGCGAAGGCTATTGTCGTCTTTCCCACGACAAACGTTAACCCGGAGAATCGTCTCAAGGTCGCCGTTAACCCCGAGAAGTGGTATTTTTGGCCAGATAACCCGGGTAATTCGTAACCCCGAGATTTGCCGTGGGAAACGAACCCTTAACCCGGGTTATCTTGGGGTTTAAGTGCCGTGGGAAAAGGCCTATTGACGTCAGTTGCTAGGGTAACTTCCCAGGGGGCCCACTGGAGAGGGGGAGGGGTGGGGGGGAGGTGTGGGGGGGGGGGGGGGAAGTGGAGTCTGCATTGGACTAAAAATGGGAAATGTACCCATCAGTATAAGTTTTCCCAACACAAATACGGACAGGGCTATATTGACTGGAATCATAACCCTGAATAAAAATGCTGCACTCTTTAACCCCAAGATAACCCGGGTTAAGGGTTCGTTTCCCACGGCAAATATCGGGGTTACGAATTACCCGGGTTATCTGGCCGAAAATACCACTTAACCCGGGTAATTTCTAGCCCTGCTCGCGAGGTGGGTTAACCCACCAATCTCGGGGTTAACGGCGACCTTGAGACGATTCTCCGGGTTAACGTTTGTCGTGGGAAACGACGACAATAGCCTTCTCGGAGTTAAATTTTTCCGTTTCCCCGGGTTATCTCGGGGTTAAAGTGTCGTGGGAAAAGGCCTATGTAGGTTACAAAAGTATCAGTACATGTAAGTTGAGGAAAATACTGAAATCTTGTGTGTACAGTTTAATGAGATTTTCTGTGTTTGCCTAATGTGACATCACAACTTTGCTGATGAATATGTAAATTTTCATTAGCATAAAAATCAAAAACATTGATTTTAACCCCTAAATCAACTTCCAAGTATGGTTTTTATGACTGTAAATTAATGGCGTACATGTAGTTTGCATAGCATACATGTAGATTTAATTGATAAAAATACCATTTTAGGCCCTTTAAGACAGTGACGCAACAACAGCTGTTTCCTAGCGTGCGCATGCTTAACCACGCCGCGACTGTGAAATACGTAGCGCTTAACTTGTCTGCTACCGGTACAGTAAGCACCCCATTACTGCTTAGGCTTAAGCAGCTCTATGAAATTGGCACCAGGGGCCAATTTCATGGCGCTGCTAAGCACAAAAATTTGCTTAGCACAGGATTTGTTTGCTTTATTTTCAAAAATGGATTGTCAGCCCAAATGGTAAGTGATGTGTATTGAAAAGTATCCTCCTACTCTTGCGAAGAACACAAGTTGGCGTAAAATATTGGCTTGTAATCCATTTTATAAAGCAAATAAATCCTGTGCTAAGCAAATTTTTGTGCTTAGCAGCGCCATGAAATTGGCCCCAGGTGTGAAGTAAACAATCAATATCAGGGAATTGCATTTAAAGCAACCAGGCTGTACATTGCTGGGCAATGGCGTGCACCACGTAGCAACAACAGCGTATGTGACTTTCTAAACTGCACCTCCATTTGAAAGTGAAGAATTTGGTGCTGTCATCAAACCTACATGTATGTACACCATGTGCCAGGTTGCTCTCACTTGAACAAAACACCCTCATCCAACAATTTTAAAAACTAAGTTTACAGAAAGTTTGTTTTTCATTAGATAAATGTTCTTTATCAATATTTAAATATGTTAAATCAAAATGAAAACGTTTTGCAATTTTACAATTTTTCAAATAACTTTATATGGCAAAAAAAAAAAAGGGGGTTTTTTTTCCACACTTGTTGGCGAAAGGGGTGGTTTTTGACATTGTAGTATCAAATCAGCAAACTAAACATTTGGTTCACAAACTGCCATTTATTAACATGACAGAAAATTGTGTCAAAAATGCCATACGAAGTGACGGCTGCCTCCTCAATGTACAATAATTGTCAATGATGAAAAGATGAAGTACTGGAGCTTTAAAGGCAGAGGCTCGTCAGTGCGGGCAGCTCCATGACTTTAGTATAGAGCTGCGTATTTCGTGGCACGAAATTGACCTCACGCGTGCATTGACGAGCCTGTGCCTTTAATTGTGCTCTTGGGAAAGATTACCATGCACAGCCACCCACTGGGACCCCATACAATAAACGTACACGTATGAGACAACTTTAAAAATGTTAAGTTTTTCCTCAGTAAATTCATGACACTTTCCCTCCTAATTTTGCGTTTTTATCATCAAACTACGGTTACATTTTTGCATGGTTTATATGTCATAACAATGAAAATTCTGGGTGTCCGTGCATGGTAATAAACCTGTGCTCTTGATCATTACATGTAACGGTAACTGCATTTGAGCTGATGACAGTGGTTGGAATTTAATTAGTGTGCAAGGCTGCCATTTTTACACCCCGTTTACACTCGATTCGCCTTTGCCGAATCGAACTCCGCAATTTCCAAAAAGGGGAGTTGAAGCCTGGTAGGCACTAAGTGTAAACGCAAAAGGTGAATTGAAAAAGGCGGATCAGACCCGGGTCTGATTCGCCTTTTTCAAGTCACCTTTGGGGTAGGGTTGAACCCCGCAATTGCGGGGTTGAACCCTGCAATCGTCAAGGTCGCTTGTAGTGTAAACGCTACCCGAATACAGATTCGGCAATTTGAGTGTCCTTGGGGCGGTGCCCACAGTGTAGTAGAATTAATTGACCAATCTGGCACTAGTGCAGCAACACCTAACAGCTCACGCATGCACTGCAGTTACATTTAGTGGTGACTTTTGCGGTTGTTGAAGCGATTTCGGGTGTAGTGTAAACGCGGCAAATGTTCAGTTTTGTGGTCGCAATAAAAATGCTGGATCTGTATCCACCTTTGCCGATTCAAGTGTAAACGCGGTGCTAGTCTCAGCCCATTGTAAGCTCCAAAGAGGTACATGTATATTGTACTCTACCCAACATTAAAAAATATTGGCATTAATATTTGTAGGGTCAGACAGGGTCAGGAAGATTGTCATAACAGTATATTTCCAGTGAGGTGATCTTTCCATCAAATGTTGCAAATATTTGTGGTAATGTGGTGCAATTCCTGATGTCACAAATACATGTACATGTAGGCCTATTGGTCCCAGTGCTTGAACTACCGGTACCGGTACATATGCGTTATGTGATGATGCTCATTGTGTTATCACTTCGAACAATGCGTGCCTTACGGTTCCCCCACAATTCACTGCGCGTATTTTTCTTCAAGGTGTGAGCCTTTCGCCTTGGGTTCAACATTTTCTGAGCAAAACCAATCTCAGGGTTGAATTTTAAATTTAAAAAACCGTCGCATGCTAATTAACTCCACATGAACTGAGAGTTTCCCCAGTGTAAAAGCTCTAATCGGCAAGCTAACATATACTACATTGTACATGTACATGTACCGGTATGCCAGTTGCCAACCATATCGATCGGTGATTAATGTCTAACATTTGACAAGTTTGTAAAATTCTTTAGTATGTACAGTACACTTTTTATTTATTTATTTTTCTTTCGATTTTCTCTTTTACTTGCAGAGTGACGATAACAGATGCATTTACCATATCAGTGACGAGTACTTAATTGGTGTTCGTGTTGGGTTGCGTGCACTAGCAATGGATGGACAGATCCAAACAATGTTGCTCCTAGTACTGGCTCTCAGTACACTGTGCAAAACAGCTGTTGCGCAACGGACCGGCCAACTTTCAGCCTATCAGATTGCAGCATTCCAAAACCCAGGTCCAGATTCCAACTCTAAGCTGAATCATGTGCTCTTAAACAATTCCAACATATACATCGGAGCTGTGAATTCACTCTACCGGCTGAATGACCAGTTACTGCTTCAGGCAAATGTAAGCACGGAGGAAGATTGTACAAGTGATCAGGATGGGTGTCTCAACTATAACAAAGTTCTCTTCGTGGACCCCACTAGAAATACACTGATCACCTGTGGGAGTGACAGTGAAGGGACTTGTCAGCAAAGACACCTGGAGGAACTGACGATAATCTCAAGGAGTGAGGTTGGGGTGTCTCCAGGCAGAGACAAAACCACCGTCAGTCTTCTAGCACCTGGACTTGCAAATAGGGACTGGCTTTATGTAGCAACCACAGTTTTGTTTTTAAAGAATACAGTTGCACCAATTGCAAGACGAAATCTAGAAACGACTGACAATAGATTGCTTTTTGCAGACAGTTCATCAGTCATTACTTTTAGTAGAGATAGGTACCTAAACCAACCATTTGACATCAACTATGTCTATGTCTTTACTTCAAACAACTTCACATATTTCGTCACTGCACAGCAATGGGAGACAGTTACACGAGACCCAGTATTTGTCTCCAAAGTGGTTCGCGTTTGCCAGACCAGTAGTAATTTAGATTCCTACACGGAGATCACCCTGCAGTGTGGTAACGGACCCAACCTGTACAACCTAGCTCAAGCTGCTTACTTTGGAACAGCGGGACCAGCCTTAGCAGAATCACTAGGAATTGATACAGGAGCTCCGATGCTGTTTGCAGTCTTTGCCAAGAATGTTGGTTCCACCAGTGCCCCTAGCGATAGCTCAGCTCTGTGTGCATTCAGTATGACTAACATTGAGATTGCATTTGAGACAGCTGTGATTAACTGCATTCAGGAGGGATCTGCTTATCAAGTACCTTATCTGCAAGGCAGCAAATGCAATGATTTTGTAAGTGTTTATTACATGCGTCTAAACTTGTACATGGGTCTTTCAATAAATAAGGGGTCCAAAAGTGTGACATTTAGTTTCCCCCGTTACACCTGATATATTATTTTTCGTACAAAAATCATTAAAATGGCTTTTAAACCATTTTGTATGAATTGTACTCACTCTTTGAGATGGAAAGCATTTAAAGAATGTGTCCTGACTTTACAAAAACGAGATGTAAAATGTAACAGGGGACACCAAAATTAGACTTCTAATTTATAGAAAGACCCACATGTAGTATTCATTGACACAGCATGTTAAAGATGGAGACAGGATTTTAAACCATTATGCCAAGAAAACAATGTGGGAAAAAAATTGCACTTTTAAACTCCTTTTCAAGCCCAAACTCCGGGCAATTGAAACTGAACAACAGCCATCAGGCTGAAAAGTTTTGTAACATAATTTTACGGACTAAACTGATCATGACTGTTTCTTGCTGGCGCCGCATTGTGGAGCGACTCAAGTGTTGTAGTGGTTTTTTGTTTTTTTGTTTTCACCACATTCGATTCATTCCATGAAGACAGTGATGTACATTGTACATGTGTAGAAGCATTCAGTGAATTTCCAACAGGAAGAATTGACCGAGGAAAAAGTCTGAAAACAGCGACGGCAAAAGTCAGCAACAGAACACTGACTGGTACGTTGGCCAGTCGAGGTCGTCGTTTCTCCTTTCACTTTTTTTGCCAATTCTGTTGTCCAAAGTAAATTTTAGGTTTAGGGGCATTAATAATGCAATTTTGAAATTTCATTTCAAAAGCCAGCTTTTCTGACCGAAACAGCGAGTGAAGTGTTTATGCTATATCCAAGCGGGAAGCTCAATGCATGCACGTATTACGTAGCCGGTTTTTGTGGAACTACCCGGTACATGTGTTATGGAACTATATTTTGTGGGAACTATATTTTGTGGGAACTATATTTTGTGGGAACTATATTTTGTGGGAACTATATTTTGTGGGAACTATATTTTGTGGGAACTATAAATAGTTTGAGCGTGGCCTTTGGTAGTGAGTAGTCGTTGGGTTTTGACGCTGGAGGTCACACATTGGATTCCATGTATGTTTTAGTTGGTTGTTTTAAATTAAATATATTACGAGTGGAAAAGTCATCCAATATCTTTTAATTATTTCTGTAGTCATTTTGAGATAAGATCCCAGAAAACATCTCCTTAACATATGGTGGAAGATCCGGAGTTTGGAATCCGTGTGGGCTTCCTTGCACCAGCCCGACGGCTACTCACGACGCAGTGACTTTATTGTAAGTAGATATTTTGTTGTATTTCTTTGTAAATTGCCATTTAATTTGTTTAATGGTAAGAACATACATGTTGGACATCACTGTTTCTTTTTTTTTTGAAATGCCTCATCGAACATTAGTGGAAAATTTTAGATGCAAAAGACAAAGTTTGTTTGAAAAGCTTAAATATTTTTAGCCACTTTCATATACTTTGTACACAGGGCCTCGGGTGATGTCCATCTTGTAAATTCTTCCGTGTTACATTTGTATGTGTGATATATGGAATTTTGAATTAGATATATTGTTAAGTCTATGGCAGAAGAACATAACCTTTCCCCTGAGGATACAAGCCCAGAAATTAATATGTCGAAATATGAAGGGCATTTTAGAGACAATTATTCGGGTTCTCCGGATGAAAACTTGCACGTATTTCTTAGCAGATTTGAACTTAATGCCAAGTTACGTGATTTTGCCCCAAATAAATTGCATTTGGCATTGAGCCTGAGATTAACAGGGAATGCTGCGATCTGGTTGTCAACTCTTGATGAAAGTCAAAAGGATACATACGGTGGTCTAAAAGCTGTATTAATTGAGAATTTTCAAGGCAAAAACCAAAAGTGGGTAAATGAAACGAAACTGGCCACTCGTACTCAGAAATCATCAGAGTCATTAGACGACTATTTTTCAGACATATCGTCATTAAGTCACAGCTTACAAAAATCTGATCAGGAAAAACTTACGCATTTCGTCCAGGGTTTACAACCACAAATCCGAGCCTTCGTTATCTCCAAAGAACCCGAGTCTTTAAATCGTGCACTTCATTATGCGCGTCTTGCTCAAATTGTTGCAGAGCCGCCTACTTGCCCAACTGTTCATTCAACTCAAGGTACAGCAGTACCTTCAGTTTTTAACCATGGCATGAATGAACATGTTAATGCAATTCAGCAATTGAGTGAAGAAGTTGCACAAATAAAGACAACGGTTAATGAGATGGCCAAACGAGGATTTAATCCTCGATTAAATACCGAAGCCAATCAAAATCGCTTTGAATCTCGTGGACAAATGAATACGCCACCACAAAATCGCTATGCTCGGCAAGATAGGCCAAGGTGTTATCGCTGTGGCAAACCAGGGCATCGGCAATTTGAATGCTACTCTAAGTTTCACATCGAGGGTTATCCTTTAAACTAAAATCCCCGCCTACTGCCAAATCTCAAAGATCTAGTCAACCAACCGTTGAAAATGTAGGTGAAGGGGCTAATACAGACTCTCAAATAATTGATGTGACAATGACAGGCTGTTGTATTAATGTTGGTCTTGGTGCTAAACAATTACCTTGTCTGTTGGACTCTGGTGCAACTATTAATCTCATTAGTGAGAAATGTTTTCGAGAGTTCACCGTTTCCGTACCAACTGAAATACATCAACCTGAAATTTCACAAGCTGTAACAGCCAATGGAACGTGTCTGAAAATTTTAGGTGTAGCAGAAATTCCTTTGATTATATCCGAGTTTGAATTCTTGATACCTATGCATGTTACCTCTAACTTAGACCGTGACATAATTCTTGGCACTCAATTCCTGGTTGAGCAAAATGCAAACATGGATTTTAAAGCCAACAAAATTAGTCTTTCGAAAAACCACCAAATTCGTACACTTACCAGACTACAAATACCTCCTCGAACACAGACTTTGTTTGAAGTGCGGCTTAAAACTAACTTACCTGCGGGTGTTGTTGGTGTGTGTCAAGCCACAAGTGTTGTAACCAATTTAGGTTTGCATCTTGCTCATGGGATTGCCAAGACCCGAAAAGACAATGGATACACTAAAATCACAGTGATGTTGCTTAACCCGTCAGATAGGACCATTGAAGTGTATCGTCATACTAAACTAGGCACATTTTCCATTGTACAAGATCAGGATATTCATTCCTTTTCAGCGTTTAATGACGCTCCTTGTACAATGAATGTCCAGATTCCTAGTCAGAATGGTTCCGATCAGGCAAGTACTACGGCACAAACAAAAGAAGTCCTTGAACAGGTTAATATGCCAAATGAAAGTTTAACTGAAGAACAAAAAGAACAACTCCAAAATCTACTTACAGAGTATACAGATGTTTTTCAAACCTCTGGTAGCCCTTTAGGACATTATACCAAGATCCAACATTCTGTCAATACGGGTAATCATCCACCAGTGCGGTCTCGTCCGTATAGACATCCTCCTCATCTACAACAAGTTATTAGGGAACAAGTTCAACAAATGTTGAAAGACAACATCATATCCCCATCTACGTCGCCTTGGTCAAGTAGCATTGTGTTGGTCAAAAAGAAAGGGTCCAATGATTACCGATTTTGTATCGATTTTCGAACAATAAATCAAATCAGTGAACGTGACAATTTTCCCCTTCCGAATATCATTGATTCCTTGGATAATTTAGGACGAGCTCAGCCCCTGTATTTTTCCACACTTGACATGGCTACTGGTTACTGGCAAATAGGTCTGGACAAAGACTCTAGAAGTAAGACCGCATTTGTCACTCAAGAGGGTCAGTATGAATTTAATGTTCTTCCATTTGGATTGCATGGTGCCCCAAGCACGTTTCAACGAGTTATGCATGAAATTCTTCGAGGATTGCATTGGAAAATTGCACTTATTTATCTTGATGATGTGATAATATTTTCAAGGTCTTTTGCAGATCACTTAGTGCATCTCAGACAAGTTTTCGACAGATTCAGATCAGCTGACTTGAAACTCAAACCTCGAAAATGTACATTTGGAGTAAATGAGGTACGTTATTTAGGCCATATTATCTCACAAGATGGAGTAGCCACTGATCCGGAAAAGACGAAAATTATCCAAAATTACCCTGCCCCTACCAATGTATCGGAAGTTAGATCCTTTTTAGGAATAACTGGATATTACAGGAGATATGTGAATAAGTACAGTCAAATTGCCGATCCACTGACAAAACTAACCAGAAAAGGTGTTCCATTCATTTGGTCCTCCGAGTGTCAAAAGGCTTTCGAAATACTAAAACAAAACCTTGTTGAGCCTCCGATTTTGTCTTATCCTCGATTTAATGACTCAAGTTTTATCCTCCAAACGGATGCATCTGCAACAGGTCTTGCATACATCTTATCACAAATCCAAGACAACTCAGAAAAGGTGATTGCTTATGGAGGAAGATGTTTGAGTAAAGCTGAGAAGAATTACTCGATCACAGAGCTCGAGGCTTTGGCAGTTGTTGAAGGAGTAAAGAAATACTCTTCCTACTTACTGTACGGTCCAAAGTTCCAAATAAATACGGACCATCAAGCACTTACCTGGTTATTTAGTCGCAAACCTACAACGGGCAGACTCGCTCGTTGGGCATTGCTTTTGCAGTCATATGACTATGACATTGTGCATAGACCAGGAAGTGCAATAAAAAATGTTGACACTCTAAGTAGAATTCCACACAATACTGCAAACTCAAGTGATGTTTCTGTCACACCTAGTAAAGAACATGCTACAGATAATGCTCGTGATAGTGAAAAACCAAAAGATACAAATTGGGTTCCGTTTGATTTTGGATCTTTGGAAGATTGTTTTGTTCCTTGCAATTCGAAACCTCAGGTAAATGTCACAAGAAATGTACGGTATCAAAAGGGTAAAAGACTAGAAAACGCACAAAGTGATGAATACCATTCCTGTGTACCAGATATTCACAAAGAAATTAATCTTTCTGTTTTAAAGCAGGCACAGGAACAGGATTCGTTTGCAGGCGAGATAATCAGGTATCTTAAGATGCAAGACTTACCTGATAATGACAAAAGAGCTCGACAAATCATACTCGAATCTGAGCATTACTTTATTCATGAAGATGCTTTGTATCACGTTTGGCATACACCTGCAAAACGTCACATACCAGAAAGAACCACAGTGCAATTGTATGTACCTCATGATTATATTAATGATGTACTCGTAGCTAATCATGACGAAATTCTAGCTGCACATTTTGGATTTCACAAGACCTATGCAAAAATTAGACAAAGGTATTTTTGGAAAGGAATGCACAAGGACATAGACAATTGGGTACGATCTTGTCTCTCTTGTTCACATCGTAAGACACCCAAACATAAGGTGATTGCTCCTCTTATGACCATGACGGTCCCAGGTCCGTTTGAAAGAGTTAGTGTGGATATTCTAGGTCCACTACCTTTGTCAAATAATGGAAATAAATATGTATTGTGCTTTACCGACCACTGCACTAGATGGCCAATTCTTGTACCTGTTAATTCAATGGATGCTCGTACAGTGGCTACACACTTCTACAGAGAAGTTATTTGCAATCATGGATGTCCTCGATTTCTCCTGAGTGATCGAGGAGCAAATTTTCTTAGTAAACTTATGTTGGAAGTGTGTCGTATTATGAGGACTACTAAACTAAACACTAGTGCTTACCACCCACAATGCAATGCTGTTCAAGAAAGATATAATGCTGTTATTTTGGATACAATTTCACATTATGTTAATAAGTTTCAAACAGATTGGGACGAGTACATCCCATCAATCCAGTTTGCCTACCGAAGCAGCCCTGCGGACAACAGCATCGGGTTCAGTCCGTTCTTCTTGCTCTATGGCAGAGAGGCCGTCCTCCCCTTAGACGTGTCGCTACTCAAACCGGAGGAGAAGCAAGAAAAGACCGTGCGGGAACATCTACACCACCTTGTGACTCAACTGGAGACGTTTCGGGAAGTCTCTAAGGACCATCTTCTGAAAAACCAGACGCAGATGAAACAACGCTACGATGATCGCGCAACGGATGTTCAGTATCAGGTGGGAGATTGCGTATTCATCTACTTCCCAAGGACACAAACTGGACTTTCGAAAAAGTTACAACAGATGTGGTGTGGTCCGTATTTGCTGGTAAAGCAAACTGGTCCTACAAACTTCATGGTACGAAACTTGGAAAACAACAAACTGTTGCCAAGTCCAATTCACGTCAACCGTATGAAGTTCGCCTACGATAGATATGTTCGACCGTCCGGTGACACTACACCACGCGAAGTCGAAAATACAACTCCAGTGCATGGCTTGTGTGATTCCGATTTTCCACTGAACTCCTTCGAACCGTTGCTTGCCAAGCACTCGCCCGATATAGGACTTCAGATTCCAGGTCTGCCAAAACAGCAAACACCGGATGATCAGGAATACGAGGTGGAGAAGGTGATCAGAGGAAAATTCAAGAACGGAAAACTGAACTATCTCATCAAATGGAAGAACTTTCCTCCTAAGTATAATACGTGGGAACCAGTACAGCATTTAAATGATGTAACATTAGAATACTTGAAAACTCATCCTGTGCGAATTACTAAATAATTTTATGGAACAATTTGACTAAGTGTAAGTCATTGCGTCGGTGTATTGTAAATATGTTTAAATTATAAATAAGGTTATAAATCTCAAAACGAGAGCTACCGGAATCGCGTATCTTGTGGTATTTGTGAATAACGGTTAGTTTATATTTGGTTTGGAGACATCAAATTATTTGGTAAATTTATTAGAACCTTAAAAATTACTGATTTCAAAGGTTGGATGTACAAGATTTTCTAAAATTAGGTAATCAATTTGGATTTTCTCATGTATGATTCCGATTTAAAAGCTGTGGTGTGAGACCTTGAAAACCTTTACCAATTTAAGCCCGGCCGGCAATTTTAACATCACATATTATGTGTAGAGGTTTCGGGTCTTGCACGCAACTTACTTGGGAATTTTACATGGAATAGGAATTCATTTTTTCATATGCATATACGTTTTAAAGAACCGACAGAGTCGATTCTTGAGAGAGGCGGCATATGTTATGGAACTATATTTTGTGGGAACTATATTTTGTGGGAACTATATTTTGTGGGAACTATATTTTGTGGGAACTATATTTTGTGGGAACTATATTTTGTGGGAACTATATTTTGTGGGAACTATAAATAGTTTGAGCGTGGCCTTTGGTAGTGAGTAGTCGTTGGGTTTTGACGCTGGAGGTCACACATTGGATTCCATGTATGTTTTAGTTGGTTGTTTTAAATTAAATATATTACGAGTGGAAAAGTCATCCAATATCTTTTAATTATTTCTGTAGTCATTTTGAGATAAGATCCCAGAAAACATCTCCTTAACACATGTACGGTAGCAAGGGGAATAACACATGTTCCTTCTCACACGTGTGTGGCACCAGACTGTTGAATCGGTGCAAACTAATTTCAGCTGCAACTTGTTGTTGAGCCGGAACTTTGCTTTTCCAGGCTGGAATGGAGTCCGTAAAACATGTAAAATGACATCACGATATTGGCCAAGTCTGTTTGCTGCCCGCAGCGGCAGGATTTTGACATTTTCCCAGCAAAGAGCGAATTTGTAGGTTAAAAATGAGTCTCAATTTTCACTTCTTATAAAAGAAGACAAGGGATTTGTCATTAATCAGAGAGCTTAGAAATATCAGAGAGCTTAGAAACATGCAAAAATAATCAAACTGCCAAACAGCCAGATTATACGGTAGGCCCCAAGGCGGAAGCCGAGGGGCATGGTCATGGCTTCGACATCACCGAGTGCCTACATGTACATAATCTTAACCCGAATAAAAAGCAGTAAATATTTGTTTTTTATACCAAATGTGGTATGGTAAAAAGTACATACAGTACATGTACGTAGACTTGACAATTTCTAGGCCATCTTGCAAGTTGGGCCATCAAGTTGGTCTACGGCAACATTTTTTGTTTTTACTGGTATATTTGCAGCAAAATATTGGTGGCACATCACTTGATGCTTTAATTTTATTTCGCTGTTACATGTAGCCGCTTCTGTAATTTTCTTGAGTATTTCATCATCAACAAGGTCAAAACAACTTTAAGTTTGCACCATTACCAGCCTGTTTTAATACATATGTGTATGTACATGTATACAGTATACCAGTAAAATGTTTACATACACCTGTAACGGTAGTACATGTATCCTCGCATGACCGGTTTTCGACGATGTAAGGCATTGTTTTTAAATTGATCAGAATAAAGGAAAGTAAAACATCAAACAATGTCTCAGTTGCCTTCTTCAGTCCATAGCATTACAGTTTAAATTTGGTGAATGTTGCTCACTGTCGTTTTTGCGGAGAAATCCTTTGGTTTTTGTTGCTGCCTGAAGCGCGCCGACAGCGATCATCGTGACATGTTTTCGACGGTCGCGTTAAGTACGGTGTCCCATTGAAACCATGTGCAGAATAAACGTCTGTAATGACTCCAAACTCTTGTGTGGCAATACAAAATCCTTCAGTGTTGAATTTTTATTAGTTAATTTTTCTTTCTTTCTCTACTCAGTCTCCAACTCTTCCCTTAAGAATGATAACAAGTTGGAAACTTTTTGTGATGCGCGCATTCATTGGGACCCATTACAGTATGCCCAGGGCATGGCAAAGACTATGGCATAGTCTATGGCATAGTCATTATTGTACAGGCATGGGGTCAATTCAATCCCCCACATTTAACCACACAGATGACAGGAGTCTACACATGAGGTACATGTATATTGGATTATATACCTCGTGCATAGATAGATTCCTGTCATCTGATTGGTTAAAAGTAGGGGCATAGTCATATAGCGGGTTCCGCGCGCATAACGTGTGTACATGTAGCATAGCTGTGCACCAAATATGCAACTGCACGCTTCACGTAAACATTCAGCAGGACGGTAATGGCGGAATCTCGACGAGGTCGTTTTGTAGTCGGTCATAGATGATGAAGTCCTTAAGAAAATAGAGAATTGTCTGCAGTGTAAACGATGTCGGGTGAAATGTGCTACTAAAGTGTCGGGTGATCATGCTACAATTTTTTGCTGTAAATATACAACTTTTCCTTCCTTGGGCCTATAATCTTAACCATGGCCCTTATTGCGGTCAATATTTGTATAATATTACATTGATAACAGGTTCTCACTCACAAGGTCATTCCAAAAAGTTGGGAAACAAAATGTGATATTTCTTCATTTTTATAATATGGCCAATAGGCCTACATGTACATTGTACATTTTGTAAGTGGTCAGCAAGTCATCTATTAGTATTATGTTGCATCAAACGGTTGCTTTTCCAGTCCTGGGGAAAATGTTTGAGTTTTCAGTCTTTATGGAATTTGACAATATTTGATTATTTAATAAAATGATGGTTGCGAAATAGCTGCCAATTTACATGTAGGTAATTTCATCAGCCCGACCATAAAAGTAATCGTCTGTTGAATTTGACATTAACACACGACCTACACAATCATTGTAATTTGAATTTGGAAAGATATAAAATGCATTATATGGTTCAAGAATATTGGTTGAAAACCACTGAAAAATCACACCTACATGTGTACATAAATTACTCAAAATTCCATTTAGTTGACTGTTACTCTTAAATTTTGTTGTAAATAATGGAAATTTTTTATTTCATTAAACTACATGTACTGGTATTTCTAAATAGTATTGACTCCTGAAATTTATGAATCCAAAAATAGGGTAAAAACGTCTCGGATGTAATAGGGACACTGTCTCTCGGGTTAATAGAATTGCTGTAAAAGCATGGTTAAATAAACTGTTTTTATGTGTACATGTATTAGTGCTGAACTTTAGGATCCAATTGTTTCCTTTTTGCAGCACCCTGCATATGTAGATTACAGAGCATTGCAGTGCGACACGAGTGGTGCATACAAGTATGCAAGAGGCAGTGACTCTGATGGAGTTACAGCAACCCCATTGCTTCAGCTGGAAGGAACTCGCATGTCGTCAATAGTGACCAGCATTGAGATGAATCACACAATCGCTTTCATTGGCACATCACAGGGTGCATTGCTGAAGGTGAGATTTATATTGAACATTTCCATTTGTAACCGATTAACACGTAACCTTCTCAGGTATTTTTTGTTTCTCGTTCAGATTGAACACGGATTTAATACGGGGCCAACGTGTGACATTTTGATGCATTTGTAAAAATGGCCATTTCAAGTTACCAAAATATTTTGAAGAAATATCCGTGCAATTTCTGAATAGTGTATGATATTTGAAACATTTTCCAAACATTTAGACATGTCTTGGTCATGTTTTGAAAATATTTAAGAAAGTTGTTTACCGACGTAAGTGGAGACACCAAGGCATTTTTAAATTCTTACGCTTGCATTTAAAGTCTTTTTGACCAGGTTCTTTCTGGAAAAGGTAGCTTCTGGTTTTACCCACCTGTAGAACCAGTACCTTATAAATTCAAATATATTATGAGCGAAATTTCAATAATTCTTCAATATAAATTTCAAAATGTCACACTTGCATTTATAGAAGATCGCACCAGTTTATTGAATCATTCTCGTCATATTTTGGGTAATATTAACAGGCAAAGGTGTTGTTCGATTATGCTGAGGTTATGTATAAAAATCAACTCCGGAAGTGTCATGACGTAAGGGGGACACTGGATCCCGTATTTATGGAATGACTCACATGTATAGCTTATTTAATTCTAAGATATACTTTCCACTTTTGTCGCAAATGTTGCTTTCTGTAGAAAAATCACATTTTCTCTTTAAACAAATTCAGTGCACAAGATAACCATTCACACATGTACGCAGCGTCCTCTGCCGTTTCGCTTACGCACGGACCGCTCGCGCCTTAATTTTGTGCATTACTAATTTATGCAGTAATTTTATCATATATTTATTTAAGAACTTATGCAACATTTCCGAGTATATCTTAGAATTGAATAAGCTATCGATTCCAATATATTAATTTACCAAAATCAGTGTTCAATCTGAACCAAAAAAATACCCATTCCCAATGTGCCTTTTATATTTATTCCTGCATGAGGTATTTTTAAGCATGACCAGAATAATTGTGTCTATTGCATTAAACTCAGGTTCACATTGAGAATGGTACAGCTGCCAGACATTACGAGACTGTTCCGCTAGCTAGACCCAGCCCAGTACTAACGGATATCAGCCTCAACGAACAGATGCAGCATATAAACATACTCACAGAACAACAGGTAATTTCCTTCATATATCTGTTGTCCGAAGAGTTTAAGAGTCAATTTCACCTTACAGTTTTTTTTCCAATCGCTTACACACGGTGTGCGCAGCAATATTTCGATGCACTATAAACCCAACACGCGTCGAGAAATAATTTACACGAGCCTCTAAACTAAAAACATTGATGTAAAAAAAAAACAACAACAACAACATTGGATTCAAAATTTGCTTTTGAACACATGGTTCAAAAGCACACACTTTGGCCAAATGTTCTGTGGTCACTATCGTGCAACAAGCACAATTATTTTTTAGAGAATCAAACGGCTAAATCTTTCTATTCAATGAAAAAATAGAAAAGTTATATATGTCGTAATGCTTCTGTATCTTGACATGCCAGTTACGGGAAATCGATCACAAGTCTCAAGCGACAGTCTCAAGTAGCGGATATACACTGCTACAGTGACAAACTTCTGAGCCTGAATGGTAGTCTTTAAAAAACCCACGACATTACGTAACGAAGAATTTTTTTTTTTAAACAATTGTACAACGGTCGATAACTTGAGTAAGATAATTGACATATCGTACCGGGTACAGGCCTATTTGTGACACACAATGGTGATTATAAGCCGATTGAGATGTGTATAAAAATTGTCATTGTTTAGAAAAAACCAACTCCACAAGTGAAGAGCCTTCCATCCAGTTCACATTTTTTTCCGATTTGAGTTCTGGCATTTGTTTTCCTGAATCAAATTTGTATCAATTAGGTTGACAGGTCTTTTGAAAGGAAAAAAGTCCCTTTTAGTTTCTTCCTCTTTACCTTTCTTTTCTGGATGTCCTTCAGATCCTGAAGGCTTCTCATCTATACATTTTCATATAAAAATATAATTCAGTAATATTTTTTTCACTCGTGATAACTGATCGACTTCGTGTGTTGTTGGCATTTATTTGTGCGAGGTACGAACTATTTCAATTGGTACAAGCTTTTACTTTTTGAAAATACATGTAGTGTTATTTAATTTACAACATAAATGCACACAAAATAGGTCTGTGTTAAGTATATAGGTTTAATCGTTAAGTGGCTTGCATCAGTCGTCTTTAAGAATGTATTTTAAGTGTTGCACATATTCTGCATGTTTGAGAACGGCGAGTGTTTGCATTCAAAAATTGTGACCAAAGCACTTGCAATAAAAACAACCAATTGATATTTTAGGTCTGGTGATGTTGGGTGCTATTCTAGACTGGGTTAATGCAATCACGCGCTGCCCGAACAGGAGCTCCGTTAAAATTATCTTTCTGGGTAATGAGTACTGTAACAGTTCTATACCCACCAGACGTACTGAAACTTTCCACTTTTTGTGACACACATTAAGCGTTCTACAAACTTTAAAAACGGAAATGTCGTATACAGTGTGTCCAATTGTAATTTTGATATGCAAATTATATCAGCGTAATGTTTGTTAACTTAAAAATACATTGCACTGAAAGGTAGCTATTCTGTTAGGAACAAATGTTGAACACAACATCTGATATGGTGCCTGATCATCATTTAAATGAAACGTACCGGTAAGGGCCTTATCAGGATTCGAACCCGAGACCTCTGGCTCACTAGGTAGATGCTCTACCAGCTGAGCTATAAGGCACAGTTGGTATACACCATCAGGTTTTCCCTATGGACCCAATTCTTCTCTCCGTGTTGCATGGTTAAATGTCATTGTTTTGGTAGTTTTTAAGATTGAGGGTAGAGAACTGTAACCAGTACAAAAGCTGCAACTCTTGTATTGGTGATGCTGGAGGACAAGATGGCGACCCGTACTGCGGATGGTGCACACTACAAAAGAGGTATTAAGACAACATGCTGCACGTGGGCCTATACAACATCACGGCAATAATATGTGACCTGTCACGACGAAATGAGCGTAAAGTCGGAATTTTGAAAAATTGGATGTTGGTATTTTTAAATTCAGCATAAAAAGAGCTTTGCAATGATATATAACACATAAGGTAAAACTATTCCCCTAACACAACACGCTTGGAGAAGTGGTAGTCTTCAAACAAATCTTACAAATCTTAAAACAAAATTTTCTACGGGTTACGAAGAAAGCTATCGTCAAAATTGGTCTGAAAATGATGTTTTTAATTGTTGAATGACGCTAAAATTGGAATCAAATGAAATTTGATTTCTAAACATTAGAAAACCCTGAAAAACGACCTTCTTAAATTTTGACTTTTAACCCGTCATTATGTAGGAAACAGCGGAGTGCGACTTTACGCTCATTTCGTCGTGACAGGTCACTTAACGTGTGTATGTTTTCATGTGCATTCCCGTTCAATTATGTATAATGGGAAAGGGGCCGGCAGTTCATAGCGATCTAACCTGATTATCTTGGAGGCAACGGATTTCGCACCAAACATGTGTAAAGTCAGGCAAAATACAAAATTGCGTTTAAACTCCAATCCCACCGAACCAAATGTTGTGTCTATAAAAAGAAAAAAAATCTATGAACCTATTATAGGCTACATAAGTTAACTCTCTACCGATTCGTTGCTTTTTGCCATACAGGTGTACCAGACACAGTGAGTGTCCGTTGGCTTCTGTATCAAGTCGCTGGTTACCATACGATGCTGCACAATGCGTGGACATCAATCAGACAGACCCCAAGAACTTGGCAATAACAGATCCATCCCAAATGGTAGCGTACATCGTCTTCACTTGATGACGCGTCAATCAAAGAACTACACCGTAGTCTGCCAGTTTTCATAAAAAGTAACATAGAAAAAGGCAGATTATTGTGACCTTCCTATTACATACACAAGCAATGTTTGAATATCGTAGTTTATACACGTAATACTGACGCTTTCACCAATTTTAACGTAATTTTATTTCTATCGGAATAAATTCTGTTTTCGTATCTAAATAATTTATCGGCACCATAATATAAAATACGGACTCTTCTAATTTCCGATGACCTATAGTACCGCTTTACCCATATTGGTGGAAAGGATAGAAACGATTGCCTCTGTGTATAAAGACACTTTGAGTACAGTGATCGATTTTCAATCATTTACCAACAGATCACACTGACAGTAGACCAGCTTCCGAACCTTAAGGACGGAGAATCCTACAGCTGTCAATTCGATGATCTACCACGGTCTGCAGGAACGACCAACAGCAACACTATACAGTGTAGGACTCCAGATACGGGGGACAGACCATCAATTCCACCAATAGGTAATTTACCTTTACAATTGTTGTCATTCATTATGATGTGCATGATGTGATTATATGTTGTTAGAAATGCATCACAGTTTTCCTTTTTATCAATTTCTTCCGCTGAACTCAAGGGTGAAATTAAATATACTCTTTGCCATTTGACAACTTGCTGTTTTCTAACTGTTTTGCAGAAGACCACGTTGGGATGCGGTTGAGTGTGTTTTCGTCCGAGACTGACATCAACTTTGTATCTGTAATTTTCAACTTCTATGACTGTTCCAGACACTCCTCGTAAGTCTTTCAATTAAACATGTCTTTAAGATGTAGACACATAATTCTGATGGTCACGGTTTTTCACAAAAAATATGAGGGATACTTTGCATACATGTACGACCGCGCGCACTTAGAGGCGAACTGCGCGCGTTGTTTTCGACCAATAGGTGTGTTTGCAACAATGGGACAATTTCCTTCCTTTTGGACTTTTAAGTGGTGTGTCTGGTGCCCAAAAAGGTGTAACTCTCCATAAACAAGCTTTGACGATTCAAATCAACTGTCATGATTCAAATAAAGACGCACCGTTCTTTTCATTATCTCATTCGTAAACTTGAAATGTTGAGATATTTAAATGTACTGTGTGTTTTAGTTTTTGCCATATTATAAGCGGTGTCAGTGTGGAAAATATGGAACAGTTCTTTAAGAGATTCGTGATATGGAGCTGTATAAGCATTTCTTTTACCTTTATCGAAGGTGTACACCGTGTGTTACAAGCAACTGGGATTGTGATTGGTGTGTGTACGACAACAGGTGCACCCACAGAAGTGAAGAGTGCAGTCAGGGAGATAGCTACATCGTCACAGGAGATAATGTAATTCAAAGACGTCATCGCTTCTTTCAAGGATTCATGCAATGGAATAGTGAAAATATTGACTGTATTGCGGTGTATAAAATGTTTAGTCTGGGGCGGATCCAGTAATTTAGGGAGAGGTTTTGCCACCATGGGAGGGGTTTTGCCAGTCAGATTTCGTATGTCAGCTCGTTGAGGATAGGGGGATACACAGAAAATGCATTACATTGATTTGTTGGTGTCAGATAGAGCAGGGATGGGTTTTGAGCCCACCCCCACCCCCACATCCACCCCCTTTGGATGTTAGCGCCTGGCTTGGCTTGTCTTATCAACAATGAATCAATAACATGAAGCATGCGAAGTTTCGGGAAATAAGCACAGGTCACAACTTGCTGAATAAACTTCCACTTTGTGCACATTTGCAGAATCCCGATGCGTCCATTATGCGAGGACAGTCCTTCTGTCCACAGTTGCAACCCCAGACGAGGGAGGTGCTTGTGCCGGTTGGCATCCCTAGCATTATCTCCGTCAACGCCGTCAACTTGCTCTACCCAAGTCAGGTAAAACATTGCACAGATGTTTGTCATATTTTGTACTGATCCAAGACAAACACGTTCGTGAGTTATGTTGTGCTATACCTCACAAGGTTTAAATTTTTAGAGAGGAAATGGTACAAGCATTATTCCAATTGGAAATGGTAAAACAATTATTGGTACAATAAAGGATTGGTAAATGGTAATGACACATTATAGACATTATAGATAAATTCACTTAACACGTGTTTGGATCTCCAAGTTTTTTTTCTCCTATTTCACACATAAAATGTTTTTGGTAAGTTTTGTTGGGGAGCAAATAGACTTACTTAGGCACATTTATTAACTATACACACATAGACATAATTAGTGCATGTAATAAATCGTTCCTTTTATTTTCGGTTTACAAAGCAGTACCAATGTTCCCTGAGTGTGGATGGTGATGAACAAACCACTACAGCAACATTGATGCCCAATGATGTTATCCAGTGTGACAGTCGATTGGTACGTTGAGGATTGACTGGATAAATTCGTGTTTTTGTCATTAATGAGCACCGTAAACTGATGAATACTTTGAAGCATTCTTAGACTAATGAAATGTATCGATACATTATAAGCTCCTATTGGATTCTGTCTTTTCCTTCCTTTCAAAGTACACATATGGCGCCACAGAGCAGACGTTTGATGCGTTATTGAAGGTGGTTTGGAATGGCAACAGACAGCTGGACGATATTCATAACTTCATAGGTAAGTCACACGTTGAAAATCGATGACTGCTGGCTATACAACGAGGTTATACATGTACATTTGCCACACTATATATTATCTATATAATTTACTGTATTTTCTTTAAATGTTTATAGCCGAACAATGAGTAGCGAATGCAATATATTTGCACCATGTTATTTTTTCCTCATCCTACATTTCGTTATTTCATCATATCAAATAATATTGTTATTATAAGCAGTTGCGCAACCATACTTCATAAGAGAAATATTGGGCTCCTGAAAGGAAAATATTGAGCATGCCATTGTGCCTCATAGCGCAGCTAATGTAGGCTAACTATACCGCCGGTCTTATTATTATACCAGAGGTGTATAGAGTTATTTCGTATCCCATGTTTGGTAGCCACCATACTAGTTATATTGCGTTTAAATTGTTTAGCCAGTGTTATGTGTTTATTGAAACTTTCTGATTGTGTACTTTGCAGTCACACTTTATAAATGTGATGTTGATCGTCAAGACTGCAGTCGTTGTCTGTCCAGTGAAACGGTAAGACCCGAGCTTGGGTGTCGGTGGTGCGGCAGCCGGTGTGCGTTCAAGGAGGATTCTGTGTGTAACGCTGGGTCTCTGGATTCCAGTGATCCGTGTCCTGCTCCTCATCTGGAAACGGTAAGGCCTGCTTCTCGTTTTTAGAAACTGATATTTTGTTTTAAAATGCAAGTATTTGATTTAGACTATCATCAAATTTGTTGAAGCCAGTGAATCTTGGTCAAGTAAAATCCGCCGATTGTTACATTAATCTGTAACAATGCAATAAACCATGCACGTCAACGTTGCTTTCAGATTTTAAAATATTGAAAGACGAAACGGCAGGTAATTGTTCCTCGGTTGTTTTAATAAATATTGAGTAAATAATGCCTAATTTATTGTTAAATACGGCATCAGGTGGATCCTCCCACTGGACCAATGGAAGGAAACACCACCATTGAAATCATCGGGACGAATATCGGACGGAGGTTTCAGGATATACGCAGTGTGATGGTGGGTCAGCAGTCCTGTGACTTGACTGGACTCGGGGACCAATATGTTACTGGAAAAAGGTATTTAACATTGTTTCAGCAGTGGCCTAATCTGAATCTAACTCCAACCCCCCCTCCCCATTAAAAAAACGAAGCGCTATAGTCAAGTTTAATATTATGCGTAGTGGTGAGCAGGGGAAAAGTCAGGTTCTTCTTGTAGTCTGGCAATTATCCCAAAAAATGAGACAGAAACTTGTTTTCTTTAAACTGCTAACAATCTGGTGCTCTAATTTTACTTAAGTGATTAATTGCTAGCTTTCTGTACCTTTCTTATGATTATTTCAATACCGTGGACCTTTCCTATTTTAGTTATTGCAAATCTACCTTTTAAGCTTTTACATGCACTAAACATTTACAGGCCAAACTATGCCCTGGGGCCAATTTCATGGCGCTGCTAAGCACAAACATTTGCTTAGCACAGGATTTATTTGCCTTATAAAATGGATTACAAGCCAAAAATATTCCCCAACTTATGTTATTCGCAAGAGTAGGAGAATACCTTTCAATACACATCACTTACGATTTTTGCTGGCAATCCATTTTTGCAAAATAAAACAAACAAATCCTGTGCTGAGCATATTTTTGTGCTAAGCAACGCCATGAAATTGGCCCCGTGTTAATAAGATTGGGACATATTTTTTCTGGTATAAGTACAATAAAGGTGCAGTAATTTTAATCAGGTTCAACTGTACTTGGACTTACTAACCATAATTAGTTCCCATCAATGTTTTTTCCAGTGTACGTTGCCGGACCGCTCCAATGGACCCTGGAACACCACAGCCCATTACGATCTCTGTAGCTCCAGTCTCCCCTCCAGATGGTGATGAGTTGACCAGCTCTGGTCATGTCAGCTTCACATATACGGTATAACGTTATGGACATTTCAATTAAACTCGCGTTGTCAACATTTTTGTAACGGTCTTTACTTCGTGGAATTCCTCACGTGCATGCAGTACTTAAAAACATAGCTGCACATCTTGCAATGGTTATGGTAGTCCTGTTTACTATTTTGGGTGATGATGGTAGTGGTGTACATGCACAGATTGTTATTAACAATAATATGAGAAACCAGTGTGTTATTGAATGGCACATCACCGTAACCGGCTTGGATCGGTTTTGAACGCGTACGCGTGTGTAATATTAAACATTTATGTAAATTTGTTTGACCCCATGACGTCAAAATTAACATATCCGGAGAAAAAAAAATTGAAAAACGACCATCTTGCTTTTTTATCAGTGCGGCGCGAAATTCGGCCTTATTAGGCTGAAATTATACTTTAAACTTGTAACCGAGGTTAATTGAAGCAATCTCTCAACAAAATGGAATCTGCCGCGATAATGCAAGGTTTATTAAAGACAATTTCGAACGTCGTCGCGACGGTATGGACTCCTTACCGCATACTACATAGCGGACAGAGTCCGGGATATGTAGTTTCAAAAAACATGGCACAAACTTTATAAGGAAGGTTTTCAAATTTCCTACCTTGTGCTGGAAGCCGATGTGCAAACAAGGTTCCGTGTGTCCTAATCTCTGGCAATGACGGGCTTAGAAATACCCTACACATCAACAAACTGCATAATCCGGAGGAAAATTGCGGAAAGTCACGCTAAATTAGAGAGGTTTCGCACCGTCACGAATACCGATACGGATACGTCATGATTTTACGCGCTTTGTGTGACGCATAACCGTCACGCGTTGACTACGGTTATCGGCCTTCTTACGCGTAGCATAAAAACGGATATCGGTTATGCAGATTTTTCGCTTTATCTATGATGGATTAATAAGTTGTATGCATTTTGTTTCTATTTGATGTAGTATCCGTGAATATAAATCAAATTTAATGTGTGATGCTCACGTGAAAGCTAGGAAAATCTGTTGAAAACAAAACCAAGCACAGAGCAGATATGTACACGTACATTCACACCGAAATGTACGTGTTTCACACCGAAACCCCGTTAAGTGTGCGCATGGACATGAACGGTTACCGATATCATATCCGTATTCGTAACCGTATTCGTCACCTTGTATTTAGTATTTAGTATTTATTTCATTTTCCGGGATATATATACACTTAATGTCACAGAACTACAGACAGATAATAAACATAATAAATAATAAAGAGAAAAAAAAACAACACAACAAAATATCAAAACTGCAAATTAACATAAAAAACAAAAACTACATCCAATTAGCTCCCGCAGGATTGCCTAAAAGAAACTAGTTTCTGTCAGGGGGCTCTCCAAACTGATTGGATGACAAAACAATTAAACATAAATATATAAGTATATGGTATTTACACAAATTAAAAACTAATGTACATGTCTGGATTTATTATAATTATTAACAATTAACAAAAGTCAAAGTAGTAATTGCAAATTATAAATATACAAATCATAAATCTTGGATAAGTCATCTGAAAGGAAAAAAATATATTTGTAAATGTATTTACCTGTTTTTTTTATTATGAAATAATGAAAATTTGCAGGATTGGTACATTCCAAAAAGAGTGTGAAATGGGGTCTTGGTTGAGAAGGTAATCACGTAGGGCATTTAGGAAGCATTTAGAAGAGGGTTCCAGACAGAGATCTCGAAGATCACAGGGAAGAGAGTTAAACAAAGATAATTTTGCACAGTTAGTACGGTTGTATTGGTGCTTGAAGAGCAAGACGTCCGTTTTTCCTGGTGTTTGGCTGTGGGAGAAAAGAAGAAGGGATGTTGTTATGTTTATACAGACATTTAACCACAAAAGAAACACTCAAATAAATTAGTCTATTGTAGAGAGGGGGGAAGTTGAGTTTCTTCAGGCGTTCTTCATAGGAGAGTGAAGTAGCAATGTTATAGGGAAGGCATAGATTTTGTGAAGCGACGTTGAACAGCTTCAAGACACTGGATGTGGTTTTTCTGGTGCGGTAGCCATACTGGTGATCCATATTCTAGAACAGGTCTACAGAGGGAAGAAAAACAGTTTAAGAAGAACTTCGGCATTTCGGGATTTAACAGTTCGGCGAATAAAACCAGCTAATTTGGAGCATTTGGCACGGATCATATTTACATGTTTGTTCCAGGTTAGGTCATTAGAAAGGATGATACCAAGGTATTTGTAGAAAGTGATAACCTGTATAGGGACAGAGTCAGAAAGAAAGTATTGAGTTAAACATTGTTTCCTAGAGCGAGATATGTGCATAACTTTACATTTATCCGAGTTCAACTGCATATGGTTCTCCGCACACCACTTTGTAATTGAGTTGAGATCATTCTGTAAAACAACACTATCATCTGTACATTTAATTATTGGCTGTTCCGATTCGGGTCGGAACAGCCTTTGTTTTCGTTACGATTTTTATTCCTTTTTTTTTTTTTTTTTTTATTCTTTTACTTCTTTCACTTTTTTCAGACGCTTTTTCGGGCACTTGCACATTCATGATTGACTTCAAACTTCACATGGACATTGGTCACTATGTGAAGTTGTGCACAGTACTAATGACGTCATGATGACGTCATCACGTGTCAGATTAAAGGGGCATGAAGTTTAATAAATTAAATATTCAAAAATCATTAAAAAATCAACCGTTTGACCTACGATCTTGATTCCTTCGCCATCACAATGACATCGCATCACAATGACATGCGCGCGGTGCGATCGAGAAAACGCGCAGCGCGGACATTGATTCTCTCAAAACAACAACGGAAGACCACGCGCTATCACACTATTGCGCAGACACGCACACGCACTGATCATGCCTGACACGTACACGTACTATGCAGTGGGGAACAAGACAAAGATGGACGCACCGTGATAAAGGTCTATTGTACTTAGAAATACCAATACGCCCAGCAAATAAGTTCTGGGCCAAGAACAGAGCCTTGAGGTACGCCCGAAGTAACCGGTACCCAGTTAGATTTGGCCCCTGAAAAGAGAACCCGTTGCTGTCTGTTAAAGAGGAAGCTGCCGATCCAGGAGAGCAGATTTCCACATATGCCGTATCTGTGTAGCCTATTTTGAAGAATTTCATGGTCACACCTGTCAAATGCTTTTGACCAGTCAAGGAAGATGGCGTCAATCCTAGGCGGTTTGGAAACATCCAGTGCCTGTGACCATGTATTAAAGAGAGTGGTTAATTTAGTGATACAAGAATGATTAGGTTGAAATCCATGCTGTGATTCGGGGATGATGTTATAGAGAGATGAATGGTCAAGTAATTTCTTTGAAATTAAACCTTCAAGCATTTTGCAGGGAACAGAGGTGAGAGAAATTGGTCTGTACACATGTAGTTAGAAATGAGAGATTTGTTGCCGTTTTTGAAGAGGGGAACAACATTTGCCATTTTCCAACTGTGTGGAACTGTACCTGTAGAGAGACTGAGATTAAATATTCCGTTTAAAATTGGAACAATTGAAAACCCAGCAAGTTTGAGTATTTTGGGGGAAATTCCATCCAATCCAGGTGGTTTTGAAGCATTAAGATTGTCGATGGCCCTCAGAACATCTGACTGATGAACTTGAAGATTCTGTAGCGTTTTAATACCAGGGTGTGATTTACAGGCGTCGTTGTCCGGAGGAGGATTGTAAGGGGATTGCTGTGGGGAAAAGTTGCTTTGAAAATAGACATTAAATGCATTAGCAATTTCACTGGGGGAAGTATGTGTTTGCGAAACCTCTATATGGACTTTCATCACGGTGCGGCCATTTTCCCTTTTCCCCTATTAAAATGAACGTAACCAAAGCGAGGCTTGCCGAAATGAAAATGTTCATTGTGTGCATCACAATGACATGCGCGCGGTGCGATCGAGAAAACGCGCAGCGCGGACATTGATTCTCTCAAAACAACAACGGAAGACCACGCGCTATCACACTATTGCGCAGACACGCACACGCACTGATCATGCCTGACACGTACACGTACTATGCAGTGGGGAACAAGACAAAGATGGACGCACCGTGATAAAGGTCTATTGTACTTAGAAATACCAATACGCCCAGCAAATAAGTTCGTTCATCCTTCTGGCGTACGCGTGCCAATACAGCGCGCGCATCGTGAATGGGGCTTTGCTTACACTACCGCTAATCGCGTGTGCGCAACTTAGGAACGTGACGCGAGTCACGCGACCGCAGCTTTTATCTGTGTGCATGCGCAAAAACTCATGTAGAAGTGCCCAAAATCATGCAAATTACGGTGCCCAAAATCATGCAAATGAGATGGCCCAAACCACGCAAATGTGCCCAAAGGTATGCAAATAGTTATGCAAATAGTGCCAAAAAGTATGCAAATGAAGGTGGCTATAAATATGGTAATGAGAAGGCCCGGTTATGCGCGAACGGCCTCCGTTTCTTATATAGATTTTAATGGATATCTGACTGTATATTTGTGGAAAAGAGAAAGTCATGAATTTTAATGTGAATATGTACCTCAATATTGAGTCCCTTCATAATGACATGTGCGTATAAGTTGTGAAATGTGTACCAAAGCAAAAGTTTTACAATTTCCGGAAATCTTTCCTCTGCCAGCATGGGACGGGCTGCAGATGTACTTATAAAGATTGATAGTGTTCGTATTTTCGCATGAACGTGTGGTGAATTGGTTTAGTTTTAAAGCACATCATTCTCTATTACCCTAGAATCCCACGATTGGCGGTTTCAGTCCCCTTATGGGAATTGAAGCTGGTGGAACCCTGATCAATGTTACAGGAAGTGATCTGAACACGGGGAGAAACATTCGAGCTGTTGTCGGAACGAATGTTGCATGCCATATTATCCAGAGCAGGTGAGTACAATTTGCACGCATTCAGTCTTTTCATATTTATTAAAGGGAAACGTACAGTTGAAGTCAGAAGTATAAATACAACTGTATGCAGCCAAGTGTTAAAACTGGTGTGCTTACTCCATTTTTGTAACAGTCTTTACTAAATTCTTGATTTTGTGGAATTCCTCACGTGCATGCAGTACTTATATTAAAACATACACCCAACACAAAAGGTTAGTTCCTGTCTAATACTTTTTGAGGTAACTCAAAAACTATTTTATTGATTTTTGTCATTCAAAAAGCGACGTGTGCATCGACCAGTTAACACCGTTTTCACAAAGAAATCACGCATTTTATGACATTTTGCGCCAAAACAGAAGTTGCACTTTTATCAATATTGTTCACTCTTGTCACTGAAATAAATGTTTTCTGGCCATTGTTACCCCTGGTCGTAACTTCTGTTAAGTAACAAAGTGCCTATCTGCAAGACATTTATTTTATAGTGTGATTATGTAATACCACATGACAGTGCATCTGCAGTGATGTTGACTTGCATGACAAAGTCTTGTACAGGAAGAAAAGACATTGAAAAAGATATACACATGTAAATCCAAGTCACCACTGCAATCCTATAGAGAACCTCTAGGACGACATTAAGCGGAAGGCCAAAAATAAGTGAATGGCGACGCTTCTTTGCAGGATTTACAAGTACACATTTTACAGAAGGTCTGGGCAAACTTATCAGCAGCGCATTCGAAGTTTGATAAACAGCATGCGCAAATAATGTCTTGAGGTGATTGCAAAAGATGGCGGACCCACTCATTATCAACCAGTTCTTGCAGATAAGCACTCTGTTACTTAACTGAAGTTATGTGAAGGGGTAATGGCCAGAAAACAGTTTTTTAGTGTGTTAAATTGAACATATTGACAAAAGTGCAACTTCTGTTTTGGCGCAAAATTCCATAAAATGCGTGATTTCTTACTAGTTAAAACGGTTTGTACTGGCCAAAGGAAACCACTCACACGTCGCTTTTTAAATGACAAAAATCAATAAAATAGTTTTTGAGTTGCATCAAAAGGTATTAGGCGGGAACTATATAGCTTTTTGTGTTGGGTGTAGCTTGTAACCTTGCAATAGTTCGGGTAGACCTGTTTACCATTTTGGGTGATGACGATGGTAGTGGTGTACATGTATTTATACTTCTGACTTCAACTGTCAGAACGGACACGGGGACCTTTTGAACTCGTGTAGCCAACGACCGTTTTATTAAAAACATAATTTAGCACAGCAAACAGCCTCAGAGTAAATATGCAAATATCCTTAATCGATAATCGAACGCATCACGCTTACGATAGGTTTGGTGAAATCCACCGCAGCACCTATCGTAGCCACGATCCATCGCAGCCCTAGAATCCATCGCAAGCCTTATTATTGACCTTAACTTACGAAGAGTTTGGTGAAATCGACCCCTGAAGCCGCAAATTGACCACTGGCCTTTTATACAGGTATGAAATCTTTGGGACATTCTATCTTTCTTGCATACACAGCATTTCCTCTCTCCAATGCCGCACTGGAATGTCAATACAAGACAATACCGGGTCAATTTCAGTGATATTCGACGGAGCTATAAGAACATCAGCAGAATTGTTTACTTTTAAGGAAAACCCCTCTGTATTGGATGTACAACCTCGTAAAAGTTATCAAAGGTAAGCGGCACCGGGTGCAGATAAATTTGGTTAAATATATTAGTGCAAAATCAGCTGGTGAATATATTTATTGTAAGTGCTTTATGAGAAGAGGCTTTATTTGTTAAATAAATTTTGTTAAATATACAGTACATGTACTGCAAAATCAGCTGGTGAATATATTTATTGCAAGTGCTTCATGAGAAGAGGCTTCTCCGTAGGCTCTACTTCTGTTCAGACAAATGCCCCGAGTCCCAATGTTCGCCCGACTGTCGTGTACCTCTTTTCATTTTAATATATCATTCTGTCATATAGTGGCGGCAGGACACTGAGAGTTAACGGTACTGGTTTTTCATCTGTGCAAGTAGCAAGAATCTTTGTTCGAAATGGCCAAGAGACATCTGATGAAGTGGTAAGTAGTTATTTTGCTAGTCTCACTGACAAGCATATTTTTTCCCGCGTCTCATTCACAGACTGGTAGCAGTGAGCCTGCTACTCATGTTTTGGTTGTACACCATGTGGAATTTCCTGTGGAATCTTAATGCCACCACTGAAATATGGACAAAGGATTTCCCGCCCTTTGATCGTGTATTACTTTTGCTGCATAGTTACATGTAAATGTACTGCAAAGTCAGCCCACCTTTCACGCTGCGCACTACAGCCATGGATTTTCGCCTCGCGTACGGCAATGTCAAGGTTTTAGAATGTTGCCAAATATTAACTTGACTTTTTACCAGCATGTATTTTCTCTTGGTAACAGGCATGTAGTATAGAAAGCGACTCGTCCATGGAGTGTAGGTCTCCTCCAATAAACGAGACAAATACATTCACTCCGGGCTTCGTTATGGATGACTTTGAGCTTTCAATCGGTGACTTTAGTTATTGTCAGGATCCAGAATTCAACACGTTTGATAATGGCCAGTTTGAAATTAGTAACTCCGGGAACAATCTACAAATCACAGTAAGTATGATGCACCGTACGTACTTTTTTTATACCCTTAAAAAATATATACGCTACTAAAAGAGCGATCTACGTCTCTCATACTGCCCAAGTATATTACTATCTATCAACTTAGCAGCCATCCCAGGTTGACTGTGGTATGGTTGTGTATAGTATAGGCAGATTCAATAATAGTACCTAACCCGGTAGCAAGCCTACCTTGCATGCTCAAACTGTGACGTGAATGCAGTGCCTGTACGGCCAACTGTCGCTGCCTGATTGTCGTGTTTTTGAGTTTGTGCCTCCTTTTGATTGATTTTCAGGTTAACGGTAAAATAAAGTTTCCGTCTCTTTTTTGTCTGTGACAGGGTAAGAGGCTCGATGATGCATTGGATGAAACGGAGATATACGTGAAGGTTGGCAGCGAGAATTGTACGATTAAAAACTTTTTTAGCACTCTCATTAGTTGTGTGCTTCCGGAGAATGAACCACCTGGCTTGGATGCACACGGCAAACCCGATACGAGCATACGACCATCAGCTGTTGTAAGATTATTCCCTCATTACTTTATTGACATTCTTTTGATATACGCTCCTGAACCATTCTAACTTAATTAATATGCTTTTTGCACACTGCTGAGATATCACCAGGTTAATAATAGAAAACTGTCACAGGCAAACAATTGCGATTTCCCCAGTTAATTTACCTCTCGTTTTTTTTCTTCAGATAAATAAATTGAGGCAACTGTTTTCCCTGTCGTTGCAGGTTCACTGGTATACCGACCAAACGTTTACCGCCGGAAAGGTGATTTATCCCAGCAACATTTTGACTATCCTCCTGGCAACCGTCGTTCCAATAGTTGGGGTTCCCTTGCTGGCTCTCCTAGTGGTCTTCGCGTTCAAATACAATAAGCAGAAGCAACTTGTGAGGACATACAACGAGCGCCTCTTATCTCTGATACGACAACTTCATGAAGGTATAGTACGATGCCACATTTTTTTCACAGGACTAACTGTTCACTTTTAACACGTAATGCGAAATACCAAGATCCATTCCGTTATAAATATATTATAATTGGCGATGATGAGTTTTACAGGAGCGAACGCTCGGAAGCGTTCACTGTTCGGGTGTGTCGCTATATGGATGCACTTTAATCTCCGGCGTGTTTGTTTCTTATAGACCAACAAGCTCCTGCAGAAAGGAGACGGCGATCGCTTGGCAGTACAGATGAACAACGTCCACCGGTCATTCCTGGGAAGACTGTTGCTTTGAATGCCAATATAAGCATTGTGCCAGGCGACCTGCAGATCAAATTCAGTCAGCTGGACATGGGGAAAGTCCTTGGGCAGGGTGCGTATCAGTTGTTTCTTGTTATTGTTTTGCCCTCCGTCGTATCGTACAGTTAAGCCTATAATATAACTTGAAGTCACTAAACTCTTCCGTGTTTCTTCTCTATATACATGTAGAACAAGGGAGAGAACAATAGAGCCATGAGCGTTTTTGCACCTGGTGCTATTTTTTTTTTTGCATTTGAAATTGTTGCTCTCCTATTATAGGTTCTCCAAAAAACTAGGTGTTTTCCGAGCACATTCCATACTGGCCAGAAATATGCACATTTTACCACTGTTTTTTTTTTTAGAGCTATTCGTTTCTGTTTCATTCAATAAACCCAGGTGCTTTTGGGATAGTATACCAGGCGACTATGAACGCGGCGTCATCTGGATCTGAGCGTCAAGTGGCCGTCAAGACAATACAAGGTTCTATATAGTAAAGTTCTAGAAGTGTACCCACACTATATTCAACTCTCTTTATATCTTTCTTTAAACATCCAGAGGATGGAAAGGGATCTTTGATTCTTGTCTTAAATGTTCAGCTATTTATGACTGATTAAATCTTTGTACGGAAACAAAATGGAATGTATTATTTGTTAATTTCAGATGCAAGTGATTCACGCAACGTCATAAAATTTCTTGAGGAAGGGTTAATGATGAAAAACTTCGATCATCCCAACGTACTCGGACTGTTCGGTCTGACTTTTGACCCCGACGGTCAGCCCCTGATTGTTCTTCCCTTTATGGCAAACGGTGATCTCAAGTCCTATATAGTGAAACGAAAACAGGTAAATAATAAGCTTGTGAAGTTCGCTTCTTATTTCGTTTTAAAATGACTTTACTTGAAGAGATAAGTAAATTCAACTGAAATTTGCATTATGATTTATCATTTCCCTTTTGTTGGGTAATACAATTTTTACATGTACTTGCAATATATAAACATTAACATTAAATACATATAAATATTAAATTAAATATTAAATATTATATACTTCTTGATTTAGGATAATGTCAGTTTTATGTAACTGATGTTCCTGCAAATATTGACATAATCCCACTGTAGAATCCGAGAGTGCGACAGCTTGTGACGTTTGCCCTGCACATAGCTCGCGGAATGAAGTACCTTTCTGATCGAAATTTCGTCCACAGGGATTTAGCAGCAAGAAACTGCATGTAAGGACTGTTATTTTCACACATTTGGTTTGATTTCTACAACTGTAACCTAAAATTGTTCAAATAAAGACAATATTAAAGACTCGCTGGATTGGTCAGTTTGTTTCGCGCGAGAGAAAACTGTACAGTAGCCCTAGAAAAGCCCAAACGCTAAATTCGCCAAATCTTGTTATTCAAGAAACAATAAAGTTTGTCGCAGATCACATTTATCGGTTTTCTCCCATTGAATACAAGGATCGATGATAAAGAGACAGCAAAGATAGCGGATTTTGGATTATCTCGGGATCTGGATGAGTCGGATTATTACACAAGTGGAGACAAGCAGGCCAAACTGCCAGTGAAGTGGATGGCACCGGAGTCAATGGAACGAAAGGTGTATAACATGAAAACAGACGTGGTGAGTTAAAGTACAAAGTTAGAACTCTCAAATGAAGCGAGACGTGCCTAGCCTTGTCCAAGGCTATTAAATTGTGTGAATCCGTGAAGAATTTGCCGGTATGCTATGCAGCAAAAGTGCGCCACCACGCGGTGAATTGTAGCCAACTGCCAAATAGTCTGGTCACCGTAATATCTTGGTCTGAATCCTGACTTCACGGACGAGGCTGGATCATAGCCTTGTTCTTTATGTGTTTTATGGGCGGGGACTCTTATGCTAATTTTTTCAAAGAGAGCACCGAGACGTAAAAGCTCATTGGTTAACCGTTGTTTTGACAGAGCAATACGGTGCCGTTTGAAAAATAGCAGATTTTCCGTACGTAGCCTATACCTAGTTGGTAAGTTCACAAATACGTCATACCTTCACAGAAAATATGTGAGGGATATCTTCTGGTCTTCGTGAAAGTCATCAATTTGCAATTTGTAGGCTGCATAATTCAAACTACCGTTGATTTCCTCAGTTGTAACACTACGTGTGATGTCGCCATAATTGCATCAGACCACCTGCAGACAGGCCTACATAAAATGTACGACGTACAAACGTTTATGCTTGCTAACCGGTCACGTACGCACCATTTGACCCGAGTAGTGAGCTCTGATTGGATATTATGTAAGATATGAATATTTATAAGCACTCGGGTTTCGCAAAAGTAATTGCGTCGGATTTCCAACGCAGTTATAAAGAAACAAATAAGAAATCAAGTACATAAAAAACAAGGCTATGATCCAGCCTCGTCCGTGAAGTCAGGATTCAGACCAAGATATTATGGTAACCAGACTATTTGGCAGTTGAATACAATTCACCGCGCATAGCATACATATGAATAGCATACAGGCAAATTATTCACGGATTCACACAATTTCTTAGCCTTGGACAAGGCTAGACGTGCCTTGAATTTTTGTATACTTTACCCAAAAAGAACTAAAGTGATTCCCACAGCAATGAAGTGTGACATTTCCTGTTTATGGGAGAATGTTGTGGTTAAGGGCTCTCTGCAGAAAACCCATTTTGTTCGGCTTTCAACCTGATTGAACCTGCGTGGGTTAAACTGACTTCTGGAGCCACACTTTCAAACGGCCCTCGATCGGGGTGCACGAGCCCAGTCAGAGAGGTACATCAGGCACACCATTTGGCACTTATGGTGGAATTGCCTCAGCGAAATTTTAAGAAGGCTTGTGCAAGTTAGTCTTGCCATGAAAAGACATTACTAACAACATTTTGAAGAAACATTTGAGTAACATGTTATACTTTTGGACCGTTTTATCGAATTTTGCATAGCTTTTCGTGGCACTAAAAATCGCCCAATCTGCATGGGGCTGAATCATGCTTAACCCCTTGCGGATGGGTTTATCTTGCCGGAAATTGGTCCAACAGTCACACGGTGTTCTGTTACACATGTAGGTAAGTTCAACTGCCAGGCTGCGACTATGTTGCCATCGTCTGGTGCCAAGGAGTTAAGAAAAATGCACAACATTGTTTTTGTTGTCACTTTCACAAATACACAATGTGGGGTGAAAGAAAAATCAAATGGCTCTCATTGGATTTCGAACCCAAAACCTCTGATAAGATGCATTTAAGTGTACTCCCTCTGGTCTCCCTGTATAAGATCGTGGTTTCAACCAACACTGTCACCAGGAGGAACGATACTTTTTTGTTTAGGACTGCTCTCGCCGACGCAACTGATTTTATTTTATTTATTTTATTTTATTTATATACCACATCCAACAGCGGAGGGACCGCCAATTACAGGAATGGGAGCAAGTGTGGTTGAGTACCTTGCTCAAGGGCACAGGTGCCACAACCCGTCACGGCCAGGAATCGAACCTAAATTCTAGTACTAGCACAGGAACTTAAGTTCGACGCACTAGACCGCTCGGCCATAACACCCCAAATATTGTCACACTCAAAACAGTTACATGCATTCTGTTCTCTAGGTTGTTGCATGGAGGCTCACTATGGAAGAAGAATGTTTCACAATTTTTCCCTACTGATTAAAATTAATTTGCAGCATTCATGAACAGAAAAAATGCCAATTTATGAGAAATATTTCCCCAGTGGTCGTACGGTGTTCTTCTGTGGGAGCTGTTTTCCGGAGGTCGACAGCCATATCCAGGGGTTCGTAACAGGGACGTCTACGATTTTCTCCAGCAAGGGAGACGCATGGATCCGCCAGGATTATCTCCACCGAAACTGTACGTAAAGAATAGGCTACCTGTACACATTACATGCTGTGCTTCGTTCTGTTAAAAGTAGCAACGGGTTGGCAACGAGGATGCAACAGTGCTGCGCTATATGCTGGGTGCGATTAAACCGCTTTCTTTGTCCTTGCCCCTGTGGATGATAACGGGTTGCAAGGGCGCGTTCAGTACGTTAAAATGTGCAAGGCTGTCATTAAACATTGCGACCAAACTCGACCCTGCAGTCCTCTTTATTTTTAAAGTAAAATAAATTGGTAGCTTATGTAGGAATATCCATCATTGGTTACGAATACAACAATTTGTTCCTGAATTACCCCGACAATCGTCAGGGCTATCCAAACTGTTACGATCTTGCACCGAGCGAACTGATGAGAGAATCATCACAAGGCAGCCAAAAACTATTCCTTGATTTACTGACAAATCGCTGTAATCGCGGCGATTAGGCTTAAATTCGGGAATGGATGAAAAATAAATGCCTGTATCTGCCAGGAATCTTCTGACAGTCGGATTAGGGACACCAATACTGTCGTACGTGCATTTTGCAATGAAAATTATAATAAACCTTGTAGCATAATATGTCTTATTTTTTGATATTTTTGTTCAGATCTGAAATCATGCAGCAGTGCTGGATGGATTCGCCGAAGATGCGATGCTCTTTCGGAGAGATAGTTGAGGAGCTTGACCGTCTGGTCGCTGTGTTGGATGATGACTCGTCTCCAGGAGTAAAACCCGGGGGTTGGAATGCATCGAGTGAGGTTGACGGCCCAGCATCGATCTCTGGAGCCGCTTACTGCAACGAGCCTAGTTATCTCCAGCCTACTGTGGAATGTGCAACCAAGGGCGACAGCCACCACATTCCAATGGAAGTCATCGGATGGGGTCAAGAAAAGGATGAAACAGTGGATGTTGATGAGCGACAGAAAATAACCCAGTCTTATTTTTCCAACTGAATGCTTAAACAGCTAGAATCCCCATTGAAGAAAAATTCAGCATTTGCATCTTTTTCGACAGTCAACCTATCCTTCTAGCCGGCTTATACCGCAGTTTATTTCAAATTGCCCCTTTTAAGTAGATAAATCGAAACCAAAAGTGCACGTGACCCCGTGACGCAATCTGGAAAAAGAGAAATAAACACGATCAGCAGCTCCATATGTTTACACGCAAAAACTCCGAAAACCGTCTGTTAAATGCTTTTGTTTGAAGATTTGTTTCGTGCAAAAGGCCAGGGATATTCCCAGTAGCTGTGTGCTTGTATGTTTTACCAGGCACCATGAAAAAAAAGAGCAGAAACTTATCGACTTTCTGCTTTCCAAGAGAGAGAGAGAAAAAAATAAGTCGCACATAAAATTTCTATGTACCGGCCGACCGTGACGGGCGTGTGATGTGTACTATGGCAGAATTTTAAACACTACGTACTCGGCAAGAGACCAAAATGGACTGTGCATACCATCTACGCACGTACCTTTAGTGTGTGCAAAAGTATGGTTTAAAACGCGTCTCTCGATTCGAACGTTTTTTTTTTTACACTGCACCATCCTCGAATCTCTTGAATTTCGGATACGAAATAAGTACATCGAAATTATGCCTCGCCGCTATTAAAGTAAATGTGCACAACATTTATTTGTTACTGTTTTCGCGACCACAACAGGAACATCTTTCTGGCGTAATAGACTGGTTCAGCTAATGGACGGCTTTGGCCGGTTGCCAACAACCAAAGCCATCCATTGGTTGAACCAGCAACTGTGTTAGAAACATGATTCTGATTGTGGTCGCGAAAACGGTTCCTATACGGACTGCTGTGTATCTGTCGTACCGTGTAAAAACCACGCCGCAATGCACTGGAATTTACTTTAAAAGAGCCCCATTAATTGTGAGCCACAATTTCATCATTTTTTTCCACAAAAAAGATGATTAACTGTTGTCATGATGTTATAGAAAGTTATTTTCCACGTTTGAAATGTTAATTACATGTACAAGGACAAAATAGGCATGATGAACATACGCTCCGTATATTTTTCATTGAATAATACACAGGCTACACAGTTTTGTGTTCTTCTCAGGATGACGTCACAATCATGTTTGTAAACAAACCAAGTGACCTCAATCATTTCATTTCTGAACTGCGTTTAAAAAAGTCGCGTTATGGCGGAAAACACGTTTTGACGGAGTTGTAAAAATGACATACACCTCAAACAGAAAAACTTTTTAAAATGTGGATGGGGGTTACTATAGCTGTTTAAAACAGGACAGTGAGGACACGGCAGCAAAACTTTCCTATACATACGCAACCACAAAGCGTACATGTATCTTTGTCGGAAAAGAACGAAACAACAGAACAAAGCATTTTAAAGAAAATCTACTTTTGGACAACTTTTGACATCTTGCCCCCTTTTTCCCCCCTAAATAACAAGGAAAGTGCCACATATACATGCCTGAACATTTGCTGCCATAGTATACTATTATACACAGAACATTTTGTGACATAAGTTATGTATTAATTTAGAATATAACCTGAATATACACTAACTTCATATGTCCACGATTATATCAACGTAAAATGAATAATTGTCAAATTATAGCATACTCAGACGACTGATACTGATAATACATGTAGTGTAGTAATAGTGTCGGGGGGTGATATACTGTAAAAGCTGAAATATTCGCGGTGGTTTTATTTTCGCGCATTTCGCGCACCAGACAGAGCCCGCGAAAATAACAACCCGCGAAAATATTGTTTGCAACAATTGTGGCGATCCCTGAAACAAAACATCATTTCCATCCGCGAAAATAACTCCTCGCGAAAATGTCAGTGATGTTGAAATGCGCGAAAATATCTGTACGCAAAAATATTGGCTTTTACAGTAATATAATGTAGCGCACAAAAACCCTAGTGCAGGACATCACGGCGCTCTACAAACCTGGAAACTGGGCACAACTGCCCAGCAGCCTGACACAAGCGCTCATAGGTATCTCCCGTTGCGTTTACTCCTTGATGGAGATGAAGAAGCGCAACATATGGCTAAGTGTCTTGCCCAAGCATATATAGAGGGCCTACGCACCACATACAGACGGGACCGCGATTCGAACACACATTTGTTGGAATTAAATAAACACTTCAATGTGCCAATATGTTTTTTAATCAATGTCCTTAATAGGCTGTATATTTTGCTAAGTCTGTTAAATACTTTTTGTTAGATACTAAACTACGTAGAAATCGTCTGCACGGGCTTCTTTTTGCGTGTTGGTTGTTCATAACAGGCAGGGAAAGCACTTGCAGATGGTTTCTTTGTTTTGCAGAGAATCGTCAGCACAGCAAAGTTTGTAATACAAGTAGTAAAATGAAAGTGCACTTTTCAAACCATTATCTGTCCTAAAAAATTAAGAAAATATCACCTCATTTTCGTTTAACTTAGCATCCTGTAAGTCGCCATGATTGGCAGTTTTTGCGTTTGGACTCGAGAGGAAATATTTTGTTATATTTGTACAATATTTTATTTTAAAGCATTTCTGCACTCTTTCCCGCGACATAAAATGCAATGACGTTGCTGTTGATATCGTCAGGGTTCGAGCTGGCAATTTTTTAAATACAATAAAATTAATAAAGAGTACAATTTCGGATACATTATATTGCTATAGATAAACAGAAATATTTTACACAGACAGACTTGATAAATTTTGAAAACAATTGTGCGAATTGCTTACGATTAGAGACAGCTTGATGAGTAAATTACTAAACATAATTATAGTAAATATAACAGTACTTTTTTACCACCCTGTGTGCTGGTGGTAACAATTTCCAATAAAATACGCAGGTTATGCATGAACGTTATACATGTACTTGTTATAAAATAATTTCTGTTAGATACTAAACTACATAGAAACTGTCTGCACGGGCTTCTTTTTGCGTGTTGGTTGTTCATTAAAGGCAGGGAAAGCACTTCCAGATGGTTTCTCTGTTTTGCAGAGAATCGTCAGCACAGCAAAATTTGTAATAAAAGTAGTAAATGAAAGTGCACTTTTCAAACCATAATCTGTCCTAAAAAATAAAAAAAATAAAATCACTTAATTTGTGTTTAACTTCGCATCGCATCATGTAAGTCGCCTCGAATGATTGGCAGTTTTTGCGCTTGGACTCGAGAGGGCATTTTATTTTTGTACAATGTTGTAGGCCTATTTTAAAACATTTCTGAACTCTTTCCCGTGACATAAAACGCAAGGACGTTGCGGTTGATTTCGTCAGGGTTCGAGCTGGCAATTTGTTTCAATATATTGTAATGGCCAATAAAATTAATCAAGAGTACAATTTTGTATACATTGCCATAGTTAAACAGAAATATTTTACACAGAAAGACTTGCTAAATTTTGAAAACAACTGGTGGTACGAATTGCTTACGATTGGAGACAGTTTGATGAGAAAACGTACAGTAATTATTTAGAAATATTTTACACAGAAATACTGGATCAATTTTGAAAACAACTGGAGGTAGAAATAGAGTACTAAAGTAAAAACGTCACCCTTTGTGTGTTGCCATGGTTACAGGGTCTACACTAAAACCAGTGAACTTTCCCCTACGCTTTAGCAATGGACGTTTCAGATTACCAGCGAATGTTTAGACACAATTACCATGGCAACTGACGTCACACTTTAGTAGTCTATTGCTTACGATTGGAGACAGTTTGATGATAAAACGTACAGTAAATTACTACACGAAATTATAGTAAATATAACTGTACTTTTTGGACCACCCTGTGTGCTAGTGGTAACAATTTCCAATAAAATACGCAGGTTATGCATGAACGTTATACATATACATGTACTTGTTATACTTCTGTGGATCGAGCCATACGACGTGTTCCCAGTCGGAGACCGGTAGCCCATGGAGTTCGGTCTAGCTGAAATGGTAACCTATTTATATGTGTACAGTAATGTGTATATAGCTGATTAATGAGCGTGGCATAAGCAAACGGACGTCTGCCAGGCGCATAGTAGTAATAGTGTGGTCAAGAGGACCATGGGAAAGCCAACCCCTCCCAAGAAAAAAAAAGAAAGACAAAAAACTTAGCTAGATCGGTCCTCGAGGCACTTCCATGAAACCTATACTGAAAGTATAGTCCAATGTATTGTGAACAACGACAGCTTTCATCCGGCCAAATACGAATTGATCTAGCTCTATTTTCGAGGTGGGTCATTGGGAGCATGTGGCAGCTAGGCACAACGTCACTACAGAAAGTGTACCAGTGTATATAATACCTGGGATTGTGACAAATTTCCAGTATATTGACCCCTTTCGAACACGTGCGAATATGCCATTTTGGGAGTCAAATACTAGGGGCGTTCCAGATGCTGACACCGGGTAACGCCAACTTACACCGGAGCGTTCTTTTAGCCATTACGTGCTATACGAGTCTGCTCCGGTGGCAGCCACCACTACCCGAGCTCGCGGCTGGGTCTCTGGTGTAATGACGTCGTCTTGTAACCGCGAGTAGTAAAACATGGCGGACAGTTTGGAATCGCGACGTGAGTACAAAGAAAAACACTTATTTATGACACGGAATAGGAGGGAATAGGGCCGTAAATACATTGCTGAATCAGTAGATGTCTGTGGGCATTGACTAAGTTTATTTCGGTACTTTAGGGCTTCTATGTTTGCGTGGCGCCGGCTTCATTTTTCATCCTGAGTCAAACGATAACGGCGTTTATAAAGCGCCACCCGGCAACAACCTTTGACCACGTGTTCCAAGAATTCAAAGCGAGACCCTGTGTCGTTCGTTTTGCATCTTCTGGGGGCTTCCCCGGTGTACTACCCCCCGTTACCCGGTGTAAGCGTCTCGAACGCCCCTACTGCCGAGTCATTGTGCGTGCGCGTTGTGTGCGTCTCTGGTTGGCGTAACGCGGTTTAGTTCACCAATGGGAGCCTCAGCATAGCGCGTTACGCGCGCTATGGACACACACAACGCGCACGCACATTGCTTCCACAACGACGCGGCATTGTTTTACTCCCAAAATGACGTCATTGGCACGAGCTCAATAGGCTTCATAAGGTTGAACCATGAGCTGATCTATCTCGATTTTGGGGACCCTTTAGGGCAGCCCTCTTGTCTGGGATCAATTTCATGGCGCTGCTTAAAGGCACAGGCTCGTCGGCAATGCGCGCCCGCCAAATGTGTGCCACGCAATACGCAGCTCCATAGCGAAGGCATGGAGCTGCGTGTTTGACTAGACTGAATTTAAGGTCCGGCAGGCGATATATTTTTTTCCGTACCGCTGTTTAGCGAACATTGCTTCTGATTGGTTTAACCCCTATGCATATGTTGCATACTGATGTGTTTTGTCGATAACTACCTCAACATAACCCCACATCATACCACACTCTTTCCTCAATAGTCTACCAAACGACTCGACAAACCCTTCAATTTTCTTTCTTATATCCTTTAACTCTTGAAGGCGCTATATAGAAAAATGAATATTCATTTACGATGCACCAATCAGACACCTCGATGAAGCCCCATAGCGAATATGTGGTACGGACAAAAATATCGCGTCCGACAGCCGCCAATTCCGCAATTGTAAAACAGGAGGAATTCCTCCTTTTTCCGAAGGTTCCCGAAGTTACCCGAATGCACGTCCGGTCGTCTGGACGTTACCGTTAATCGTCGGGTATAATTCGTCTGTGTTTTGAGAATTTGAATTGACGTCGCGTGCACGTACGCGTGCCGCTGCGTGTGTATTTATGGTGATGCCACGGATTTAAAACTACGCAGTGGCTATAGTTACGGTAACCGTAGGAGCTCACTGGGTGATGCAGACAAGGTTTGAATTCTCTTGTTGATGCTAGCCTACATGTATATTAAAAGGGGCATATTTAATATCTTAAGGTTAATATATTAAATTTGTATTGGTCAAATAAGGAATAACCCCTTTCAAATTGTTGTACACACATGCCATATAGCGCGCAGCGCGCTTTGAAAATTAACGGTCATGTGCTCCTTAAATTAAATGCATGACGTAATGCTTAAAGTGCTATTTTCAACACGACAGTAGCCGGTCCTCATATTCAGTCGTTGTATGTGGAATATGTGGAGCGGGAACCAGTCTAGTTATTGGTCTGATATCCAGACTTACACGCGCGAGGCTAAATCATAGCCTTGTTCTTTCTGTACTCGACGTGTTTTATGGGCGTGGACCTTTATGCTAATTTTTCAAAGAGAGCGCCGAGACGTAAAAGCTCATTGGTTAACGGTTTTTTGACAGAACAATACGGTTCTGTTTGAAAAATAGCAGATTTTTCGTACGTATGGCAAGTTCACAGACACTTGGCAAGTTCACAGACACGTCATATGTGAGGGCTATCTTCTGGTCTTCGTGAAAGTCATTATTATGCAATTTGTCGGCTGCATAATTCAAACGACCGTTGATTTCCTCAGTTGTAACACTACGTGTTGATGTCGCATTATACATACTGTATATTTATGTACGACGGACAAACGTTTACTAGTATGCTTACAAACCGGTCACACGCACTATTTGACCCGAGGGTCAAAATAGTGAGCTCTGATTGGATGTTATGTAAGATATGAATATTTATAACCACTCGGGTTTCGCATAAGTAATTGCGTCGATTTCCAACGCAGATATAAAGAAACACATAACACATCGTGTACAGCTACAACTACAAGGCTATGATTTAGCCTCGCGCTAGACTGGTTCCCGTCCACATATTCATATTTTCGCAATAAGCGAACCAATCTATAGGGATCGGGAACCAATCTAGCCTCGCGCGTGCAAGTCTGGAATTCAGACCAAACATATTCCGGTAACCAGCCTATAGTCGCTGGCTACAGTTTATCGCGAGAGGTCGCTCATGCCATAGACTTGGACAAGGCTATATGCAGAAACGCAAATTGCAGTGAGGGCGTATTTCTATGTCTGTTACGTGAAAGTGTTAGTGTATAACAGATCTGTTAACTCGGTATCTCGGGAAATCGTGTTAGTGTTAGTGTAACAGATCTGTTAACAGACTTATTGATTTCAGAAAGTCGACATTTGCAACATAAATTATCTCCCCAAGTCGACTTATTAAATTAGGAAGTCGACTTGGCAACACACATCTTGCCAAGTCGACTTAATCCACGTTATACTACATTGTAAGTCAACTTAGTGAGATAAATTACCTTGAACAAGACTTAGTGGCATAGCACTCAAAGAGCGCCGTAAAACCACGCAGCGCATCGCTGGTTTGCAAGTGGCACAATCATTTACGGTACATTATGGCCGTTTTCAAAAGTACTTTGTGGGGGCGGAGGGGGTGTGCGCTAGGCGCTAATGCCCTTTTAACCCCTACCCGCAGATTTATTTTTTTAATTTTGTATACATATTACATTCACACCATCGTACTTTACAGGCAGAGAAACAGCACTTTATACAGTTTCAGTGGGAAAAAATAAAAATAAATTAAACACGAATTAAATTAAATTAAACATTAAAGGAGTGTGACCAGATCCCGTTTTTTACCCATAACTCCCGGGGACTTACCTTATGGGTCATGAGATTTTTATATCATAACATCCGTTATATTTTTCTGATTACGAAACTGAAACTCCCGCGCTTCTAGGCCGCATATTTCCGAGGATATCGTCGAAAATCCACCGATTATTTGTAAACTAATTTTCCAGTATCAACGTTTATCCGCTGAAAGCATACTCGATAGTTTTGTTAAATTTTTTACTGGAAATTGGGAATGTTTTCGGGTTTTTGGGACATGGGAGGTGTGTATGGGAGTTACTTGATAATATTGGTAAGTTACATCGAAAACTATTTTCCAGAAACTCTGGTCACGCTCCTTTAAACAATGAAAGTTCTATGGGGAAAGCCGCTGAGCCTCTCACTTCGTAAAGGTACTTGCAAACCGGAAACGAAAGGTCAAACATTTTTATTTGTTTTTGATAAGTTCAGACAATATTTTCTTTATTTTCTTTATTAAATCGGTAAAATTTAAGATGCCTTTTCCATTTATTGGCGTCTCGGCGCTTACAAACGCGGTACGGTAAAGTGATCATTCAAAAGCGACACACCCGCTTTGTTGGGCTATTTTGGGCTCGAAATAGACCCATACATTATTCTGAAGCGCTTACCAGAGTAAATTGGATATATCCTGAAACGCCGCCGTCAAATTTGGCCGTTTTGGAGCATTTTTCAAAAATCCTAGGTCACGTGACTTTTCGGAACCAGATTCTGGTTCCAAAAAGTCACGTGGTCTTGTGAGTTAGTTGTATTTCCAGCCGTAGAAACCAGCGCGAAGTGCGAGTTGGTTTTGTCATCGCGGTTGGTTTCTCTTGTTGGAAAATAGTGTCCTACGAACACTATATATACATCCGTATTTTCCAATATGTACACAAATCTGCCAACAGATTTCATAAAGAAGGGTTTCTGGGTGTTGATATGGACGAGAAAATCTCTCAGATTTACGTGTCTTCGCTTCGCGTTCGCGGCGATAAATATACAAGGAAAAAAACAGCATAGGCCTATTAAGGGCGCTAAAGACACCAAAACGTTGCGTTCGATGTGCTTCCTCGAGTCAGCGCTGACCTGAGGGATCATGCAAGGTGTGATGAGTCGGGGAAAACAAGGAATCGAGGATAAACACGTGTCGACCCATATCGAACGCCACCTTTATTTACAAACACTTGATACATAATACATCGCGACGGCTGGTAAAGCGTATAGCTCAACATTTGTCTCTCTAGTTAAAGGCACAGGCTCGTCAGCAATGCGCGCCCGCCAAATGTGTGCATTGCGGACGAGCCTGTGCCTTTAATTACGTGACATTTTGATAATTGTTGTTCACAACAACCATCGAAATATTATTGTCAAGGATGCTATATTGCTACATTATGTAAACAGTAAGTCAAATGTAAACATTTGTCTCTCTAGTTAATTACGTGACATTTTGATAATTGTTTTTCACAACAACCATCGAAATATTATTCTCAAGGATGCTATATTGCTACATTATGTAAACAGTAAGCCGGTGTTCCCTTTAAGACCCATAATCCATTCCCAGAGCGTTGGTGGCGCACTTCTCAGCAACCGTTCGGAGCAATGTGAAAATGTTAATTGCAAACAAAAATGTCATGGCAATAGACCATGTAAGCTGACCTCTAGAACAGATTCATCGACTTCCGGAGACCACAAATAGGACTTTTTTCGGTACCATTTTGACGCCATGCACGTCAAAATTAGCAGTTTCACTTACCGATTCGGTGTCCACTTTCGAAATTCCCATTTATTCCCATTTATTACCCGTCTCTGAGATAAACTGGTAACCCTGGACGTAATATAAAAACCACGCAGCGCATCGCCGGTAGTCCGAAAGTGGCACGGATATTTTTTTGCGCGTGTATTTGACGCGAATACATTGCATTATAGCCGTTTTCAAAACCACTTGAGTCGGCTTCAGACGACTTTAATTTGCGATTTTCTGTCCTGCCCAGAATTAAAGTGAGCGTTCAAGCAGACGTTCAACTCTGGGCTGCGAACATTGCAAACGTTTGCAACGTTTGCCAACAACAGATACCCGGCTTTCCATAGACGAGTGCACAAAAGCACTGAAACCAGTGGCGAACGTTGGCAACTTTCGTGTAAGTGATGGAACGAGATATATTTAGCCGCGTTAATATTTCTGCGGAGATGCGCTTAGCCTGAGCCTGGCAACTCGTAAATGGGTAGGCTACTTGCAAACCGGAAACAAAAGGTCAGACATTTTTATTTGTTTGTGACAAAATCGGACAATTTTTTTCTCAATTTTATTCATTGAATCGGTAGAATTTAAGATGCCCTTTTCATTTATTGACGTTTTGGGCGCTTACAAGCGCGGTACGTTAAAGTGACAACTAAAATATTAGGAAGGTTTAGATTAATTAATGCTTTCAGCACTGGTCATATCACAAGTCTAAGAACTCGGGTTCGAATCTTGGTCACAGCAAAAAGTTATCTCGCCTCGAAAGTCACAGATGTGTGTTTTTCGTTTCCATCTGTTCTAAGATTTCCTAAGAATGATGAAAAAGGTGCTCAAAGTATTTCACGTTTACGTTCGCGTTTTACGTGCATCTAAACCTCCCTCTCTTACATGTAGTTTGCATTTAGCTTCCACTATTTAAAGTCTTTTATTTTTTATTATTTTATTTTAAGCTCATGTTTAAATTGTATTTTATTTTAGTTTCTAGTTCTGATAATTAATGTTCTATTTTTAATTTTATTTGTTTTATAGTTACTTAGCTAAACAGTTTTGTATTTTAAGCTGGCTTTCATACCCCATGCTGGGGTCGCAGAGGTTAATAAACCATTTAATCATTCAACCATTCAAACCATTCAACCATCGTCCCAGGCGTTAAAACCCCGTTGCCTTTCCCTGACTGGTCTCCGGAAGTACAAGTGTGACTCGAAATGTCTTGTTCTGTAACAATCCGATAACGTTTTCCCCTACAGTTTTAAAACGTTAATAAACGTACAATGTACGAATAAGATTACTTTTTTTGTTAAAGGTTTTGTTTTCAAGGGTGAGTTTTACCGATTTACACAAAAAAAAGGGTTTGGCAGGTCTTGATAATGGCCCGCGCCTTTGGCTTGGGCCGTTATCAGCGTCCAGGCCCCTATCCGGTTTTAAACGTACAGACCGTTCAAGCCCACTTTTAATCCCTAAATAACAAACCACAAACCCGGATATCATAAAGTGCTAGTGGAGTAGTCCAAATAAGTTTATCAGAATTATGTACCTCTGAACAAAGTGGAATAGCCCAAACACGGAAGTTTACCAAGCGCGCGCATATATCGACCGCGAGTACACTAGTGACTGAGTATGGTATAGTACACGTAGTTAAGTTCTGCGTGCATCGCATCTTGTCCGAACAAAATTCGTACTCTCCACATTTTGCATGAAAAATTGAAAGAAACCGAATGTTGATTTGAGGACGAACTGGATGGGTATGACACTTCCTCCATGGTATGACTTATGTTTCTTTAGCTTTGATTAAAACTTAGACTAATTTGGGGTACCGTGGCCGAGTGGTTTGGGTCATTGACTCGCAACCACCATGACCATCAATCATGACCATGGGTGAAAACTATTGGGGTTGCGGGTTCGAATCCGGCTGCGGCACCTTGGCAGTGTGTGCAGTTCGATGCATGGAGTACTGCTCGAAAAAGGCGAAAGTTGGGTGGAATTCCCGCTGTATTTTCTCGGAAAGTAGACATCGTACGATACCCTACTGCCTACCTAATGCACATCTTTTTAGGGTACTAAAGGTAATATAGTGTGAGTTACGGCTTCTGAAACTGTGTAGGCCTAGTTTAAAAGCACTCGTGATCGGAGTTGTTCGCGAAAGGTCTATATACGTCCCTGTGGCCAAGCATACAGAGCCCGCGTACCGGTAGTATTTGACCACAGAATGGGACTATTTAATTTACTTGTCTGTTGTATTTCAGTAGCAACCACTAAGAAAGTTCAAGCACCAAATTAAAATTTTCGCACAAAACTTCCAATCTCGACCAAATCTTGGGAAGATCTGCCTCGCCGAGGTCATAAAATTTGTGAACTCATGCTACCCCTAGAACTATGGGGGATACCTACATGTATCCCCAATAGCTGATTTCGTTTTTTACCAATATTGCGGCGCCTGAAGTTTAAAGATAATATGCTGTGGAGAGATGAATTATATTTATTTTTGCATTTTTTTATTCTTTGATATATTAATTATTGATATCTTATTTCGTTTTACATTTTATATTAATTAAAAAAGTGAAAATTTAGGCTTATTTCCAACCCATGATTTTCCTCTTTTCTGGAAACTGTCGAAATCCCGCCGCTGCGGGCAGCAAACAGATTTGGCCCAATTCGTGATGTCATTTTACGGACATGTTTTTAGCCCATAAAAAATAGTTCCGGCTGGCGCACGATATCACTCCGCGCCAATACAATAGTCTGGTGCCGCACACATTGTGTGAGAGGAAACCTGTGTTTGGTCTTGATCCCACCGCTATGGCCGGGATTATTTTTTAGGAGCAGCGAACGGACACCTCACTGTGCACATTCATCAGTACCGTACCGAGTGCTTTGTGAATTGCATTCTTGACACAGTCACATCACAAAACTCCCCCAAAATACTGCTTGATAAATGTTCTGTGTTGGGATTAAATTTAACATCCACAAGTATCAAATGAAGAGGAAAGAACAGGTCTAAGTTTTTACATCAAACAGAGATTTTAGGGTTTGGTTTTCGCCTCAACAACGTACCGTGATGGAAAGTTTTACACGGCACGGACTTGCAGTTTCGGCCGCGCCAGAAAAGGATGAATATAAATTCCACATTTAGGCCTACATGGTCTAAAAAATTAGGCAATCGGCTCAAACAAACAAGGTACATTTGCCATGAAAACCTCCACGGACAAAATAATTATTGACGAAAAAGGGTTGAGAAAAAGTTGAGAGAAAAAAAAAGAAAGACGAGGCAGTACCGAGGCAGTGTCCTGTTGCCGACTTCGGTCGTCGATTGGAACACCGGCATGACCGGATTCGCGTTGTTCTCGGATTTCTTCCTCGATTAATTCCAGCTCAAACTGATACGGTTCAACCGTAGGAAATTCGATGCGATGAGCAAGAAAAAAACATCGCTATCTTCATCGGAAAAAACGTCAACACTGGAGTCACTTGTCGACATGGTGTTGCAAAACGCCACGTTGTAGAAACAAGAAACAGCCGTCGGCAGGACGCGTCCGTAAAGTGACGTCACGATTCCGTGGAATTTCCTATGTATTTAATGGTTTAATGTGTAATTTTGGTAATTTCATCTCTCCACGGCATAACATCTTTAAGATCGGACAGAAACGTTTTTGGCTAGCGCAATAATCCGCTGCCACCAAACTCCGTCTGATAGCTCTTGAGACACACATCTTGCGTGTATCTACGGAATTTCGGTACTATTTGTCCATTAAATTATCTTAAAATTATGTTGAAAATCAACGGGTACATGTGCGATGCGTCAACATGCATGATTCAGGCATTCGGTAAAAGCCGGATTTTCAACATTATTTTAAGAGAGTTTTGTGGCGATTGGGCAGCGGATTATTGCGCTAGCCAAAAACTTTTCTGTCCGATCTTAAACTTCAGGCGCCGCCATATTGGTAAAAAACGAAATCAGCTATGGGGGATGGTATCCCCCATAGTTCTAGGGTTGCACACCAGTAAATAGGGCTCCCATAGAAACCAATGCTAAATGCCCCATTTTCAAAAATCATTTAAAAATACTCACAACTCTCTCAGCTTCTCAGGACAACAACCAAAATACTAATTGAAGTCTCATCTTTTCAATTCTGTTCAATTTTATGAGGGTAATCCGTCATTTTTATTCCCTAATTTCCACTTGAAACAAAACTATCCCTGCAACAGTGAAAATTGCTAAACGGACCAGCGTCCATTTTGGAACAAAGGCACATACTACTGGGCAAAATAGGGCCACTTTTAGGAGCTACAGTGTCTAAAATGTTTGTAGTTGGAAGAAAAAAAAAAACCTACATCGCGGCGATACAATGTAGTCATATTCTACACAAGACCACACTCATTCAGCTCGCAATTCTCTCTAATATAAAAGAATTTGAGGGCATACAAATTATTCATGAGCTCGGCGCACGGATCTCTGCCTATTTACTTGGGTGCACCCCTAGGGGTAAACTCATGCATGTAAACTATTAGACGGGTTCCCGTATCCCAACTCGCCGTTAAACCAACTCGACCGGTGTGCATTGAGTACGCACAGTGGTCGAGTTGGTGCGAGTTGAGTTGGTAATGGTAAACGGTTGGTAGCGGTGATCAAATAATCGGAAACTTTAGGTCTGGGAACCAGACAAGGGCAGCGTTCCACCTAACGTCTGCGAAGGGACCCTTCGTAGAGTGACGAATGTTGTGTATGTTGTATGCACAATGGACTTGAGTGCATGCTGCACTCTACCTGAAAGTCTTTGGAATTTTTGTCAAACTGAAGCTAAACAAAGTCCTCTGTTTCTCAAAAAGTAATAAGATCTGCTTGGATGTTTCAATGTGAATTATACTAAAGTTAACATGGTGTGTCGTGAAACTTTGCGGATACACAAATGCAATTCAATCTTCACATTGGATGTGGAAGAAGCAGGGCGCCTACACATGTAGATTTATTCTCTGGACAAATTGGCCCATACGAAACATTGATGGTGTTTTTTTTTTGTAGTAAGATCAGGTGATTTGTTCAGGGATAAATTACCCTGGGACGGCCGGGGTGAATTATCTTGATACAAATGTGGACACATTGTTTTTTTTACAATATTCTGGAAAATAGCATACAATTTCAGAATGCTTATGAGAAAAATACAACATGCAGTGTATCATAACTTAACACAAATGAGGCACGTGGAGAGGGGTGGCGTCAATTTTTGTGATCTGAACACGCTCCTTTAACTGCAAAAATGTGTTACGCAGCTCTACATGTACATGTATGCATACTTTTTTATGTACAGTTTAATTTAAAACTTGCCAGCTGGAATTCTGCAATGTACGTCTGTATGTTTCTAACCGGAAAACTTCATACTAGTCTCATAAAAACAACTCAAGGAACCGACACATACCCATAATTATTTGTGGGAAAAAAATACTCGTACTCGCACTCGTACTCATGAAAATGTACTCGTACTTGTACTCATAAAAAAGTACTCGTACTCATAAAAAAACATTTCCTTGTACTCGTACTCACAAAAATGTACTCGACTACAACAGTATTATTATTATTGGCTGTTCCAACACGGTTGGGAACAGCCTTTGTTTTCGTTAAGATTTTTTTTTGTTTTTTTTTTTTTGGCTGTTCCGATTCGGGTCGGAACAGCCTTTGTTTTCGTTACGATTTTTTATTGGCTGTTCCGATACGGTCGGAACAGCCTTTGTTTTCGTTAAGATTTTTGTTTTTTTTCTTTTTCTTCTTCCACTTTTTTCAGACGCTTTTTGGGGCACTTGCACATTCATGATTGACTTCAAACTTCACATGGACATTGGTCACTATGTAAAGTTGTGCACAGTACTAATGACGTCATGATGACGTCATCACGTGTCAGATTAAAGGGGCATGAAGTTTAATAAATTAAATATTCAAAAATCATTAAAAAATCAACCGTTTGACCTACGATCTTGATTCCTTCGCCATATACGATGATTAACAAGGGTCTTTGAGATGCGCACACCCATTGACCTTTGACCTCGTTTCCTATTGGTCAAACAGATTTTGCCTTGCCATTTGAAAGTGGTATAAGATATTTGCATGTGGTAAACTGTATTACACTTCGACCTAGGGTGGTGTATCCAAAAAATTTGGTCGTGACCTTTGACCTTGCTCACTTCCGGTCGAAACCGGAAGTGGCCCTTAGTTTAAAAGTGGTAGGAGGTATTGAGATGGGGTCAATGGTGTTATTATCAGAGGCCCTTAAGCTTTCCAAAAATATAAGTGATGACGTCATCGTACGAAATAGCGCCCTCTAGCGACAAGATGATTACGTAATGAAATATTGGAGAATCAATAAAAAATCAACCGTTTGACCTACGATCTTGATTCCTTCGCCATATACGATGATTAACAAGGGTCTTTGAGATGCGCACACCCCTTGACCTTTGACCTCGTTTCCTATTGGTCAAACAGATTTTGCCTTTCCATTTGAAAGGGGTACAATATATCACGATGGGGTCAACTGTGATACACTTCGACTAGGGTGGGGTATCCAAACATATAGCAACACCTTTGACCTTCCCTACATATCAGATTAAAGGGGCATGTAATAATATTCAATATTTAAAAATCGATAAAAACTCAACCGTTTGACCTACGATCGTGATTTCTTCATATACGATCACTAACAAAGGTCATCCCGAACACCATATATGTTTATAAAAAGGAGGGGAACAGCCATGTGTTCGTTGTCAAGAACGAACACAGGTCTAGTTTTTTTTTTATTCTTTTCCTTCTTCCACTTTTTTCAGACGCTATTTCGGACACTTGCACATTGATGATTGACTTCAAACTTCACATGGACATTGGTCACTATGTGAAGTTGTGCACAGTACTAATGACGTCATGATGACGTCATCACGTGTCAGATTAAAGGGGTATGAAGTTTAATAAATTAAATATTCAAAAATCAATAAAAATTCAACCGTTTCACCTACGATCTTGATTCCTTCGCCATATACGATGACTAACAAAAGTCTTTAAGATGCGCACACGCCTTGACCTTTGACCTCGTTTCCTATTGGTCAAACAGATTTTGCCTTGCCATTTGAAAGTGGTGCAAGATATTTGGACAAAGTCACTTGTGTTACACTTCGACTAGGGTGGGGTATCTAAAAAATATGGTCGTGACCTTTGACCTTGCTCACTTCCGGTCGAAACCGGAAGTGGCCCTTAGTTTGAAAGTGAAAGGAGGTATTGAGATGGGGTCAATGGTGTTATTACCAGAGGCCCTTAAGCTTTCCAAAAATATAAGTGATGACGTCATCGTACGAAATAGCGCCCTCTAGCGACAAGATGATTACGTAATGAAATATTGGAAAATCAATACAAAATCAACCGTTTGACCTACGATCTTGATTCCTTCGCCATATACGATGATTAACAAGTGTCTTTGAGATGCGCACACCCCTTGACCTTGGACCTCGTTTCCTATTGGTCAAACAGATTTTGCCTTGCCATTTGAAAGTGGTGCAAGATATTTGGACAAAGTCACTTGTGTTACACTTCGACTAGGGTGGGGTATGTAAAAAATATGTTGGTGACCTTTGACCTTGCTCACTTCCGGTCGAAACCGGAAGTGGCCCTTAGTTTGAAAGTGAAAGGAGGTATTGAGATGGGGTCAATGGTGTTATTACCAGAGGCCCTTAAGCTTTCCAAAAATATAAGTGATGACGTCATCGTACGAAATAGCGCCCTCTAGCGACAAGATGATTACGTAATGAAATATTGGAAAATCAATACAAAATCAACCGTTTGACCTACGATCTTGATTCCTTCGCCATATACGATGATTAACAAGGGTCTTTGAGATGCGCACACCCCTTGACCTTGGACCTCGTTTCCTATTGGTCAAACAGATTTTGCCTTGCCATTTGAAAGTGGTACAAGATATCTGGATGTGGTCAACTGTATTACACTTAGACCTAGGGTGGTGTATCCAAAAAATATGGTCGTGACCTTTGACCTTGCTCATTTCCGGTCGAAACCGGAAGTGGCCCTTAGTTTGAAAGTGGTAGGAGGTATTGAGATAGGGTCAATGGTGTTATTATCAGAGGCCCTTAAGCTTTCCAAAAATATAAGAGATGACGTCATCGTACGAAATAGCGCCCTCTAGCGACAAGATGATTACGTAATTAAATATTTAAAAATCAATACAAAACCTACCGTTTGACCTACGAAATTGATTCCTTCTGCATATACGATCACTAACAAATGTCTTTAAGATGCGCACATGGCTTGACCTTTGACCTCGTTTCCTATTGGTCAAACAGATTTTGCCTTGCCATTTGAAAGGGGTACAATATATCACGATGGGGTCAACTGTGTTACACTTCGACTAGGGTGGGGTATCCAAACATATATCAACACCATTGACCTTCCCTACATGTCAGATTAAAGGGGCATGTAATAAAATTCGATATTTAAAAATCGATAAAAACTCGACCGTTTGACATACGATCGTGATTTCTTCATATACGATCTCTAACAAAGGTCATCCCGAACACCATATATGTTTATAAAAAGGAGGGGAACAGCCATGTGTTCGTTGTCAAGAACGAACACAGGTCTAGTTGGCTGTTCCGATTCGGGTCGGAACAGCCTTTGTTTTCGTTACGATTTTTTTTTTTTTTTTTATTCTTTTCCTTCTTCCACTTTTTTCAGACGCTATTTCGGACACTTGCACATTGATGATTGACTTCAAACTTCACATGGACATTGGTCACTATGTGAATTAGTGCACAGTACTAATGACGTAATGATGACGTCATCACGTGTCAGATTAAAGGCGCATGAAGTTTAATAAATTAAATATTCAAAAATCAATAAAAAATCAACCGTTTGACCTACGATCTTGATTCCTTCGCCATATACGATGACTAACCAAAGTCTTTAAGATGCGCACACGCCTTGACCTTTGACCTCGTTTCCTATTGGTCAAACAGATTTTGCCTTGCCATTTGAAAGTGGTGCAAGATATTTGGACAAAGTCACTTGTGTTACACTTCGACTAGTGTGGGGTATCTAAAAAATATGTTGGTGACCTTTGACCTTGCTCACTTCCGGTCGAAACCGGAAGTGGCCCTTAGTTTGAAAGTGAAAGGAGGTATTGAGATGGGGTCAATGGTGTTATTACCAGAGGCCCTTAAGCTTTCCAAAAATATAAGTGATGACGTCATCGTACGAAATAGCGCCCTCTACCGACAAGATGATTACGTAATTAAATATTCAAAAATCAATAAAAAATCAACTGTTTGACCTACGATCTTGATTCCTGTGGCATATACGATCACTAACAAATGTCTTTAAGATGCGCACAGGGCTTGACCTTTGACCTCGTTTCCTATTGGTCTAACAGATTTTGCCTTGCCATTTGAAAGTGGTACAAGATATCTGGATGTGGTCAACTGTATTACACTTGGACCTAGGGTGGTGTATCCAAAAAATATGGCCGTGACCTTTGACCTTGCTCACTTCCGGTCGAAACCGGAAGTGGCCCTTAGTTTGAAAGTGAAAGGAGGTATTGAGATGGGGTCAATGGTGTTATTACCAGAGGCCCTTAAGCTTTCCAAAAATATAAGTGATGACGTCATCGTAGGAAATAGCGCCCTCTAGCGACAAGATGATTACGTAATTAAATATTCAAAAATCAATAAAAAATCTACCGTTTGACCTACAAATTTGATTCCTTCTGCATATACGATCACTAACAAATGTCTTTAAGATGCGCACATGGCTTGACCTTTGACCTCGTTTCCTATTGGTCAAACAGATTTTGCCTTGCCATTTGAAAGGGGTACAATATATCACGATGGGGTCAACTGTGTTACACTTCGACTAGGGTGGGGTATCCAAACATATAGCAACACCTTTGACCTTCCCTACATGTCAGATTAAAGTGGCATGTAATAATATTCAATATTTAAAAATCGATAAAAACTCAACCGTTTGACATACGATCGTGATTTCTTCATATACAATCACTAACAAAGGTCATCCCGAACACCACATATGTTTATAAAAAGGAGGGGAACAGCCATGTGTTCGTTTTCAACGAACACATTTCTAGTTTTTTTTATTTTCCTTCTTCCATTTTTTTCAGACGCTATTTCGGGCACTTGCACATTGATGATTGACTTCAAACTTCACATGGACATTGGTCACTATGTGAAGTTGTGCACAGTACTAATGACGTCATGATGACGTCATCACGTGTCAGATTAAAGGGGTATGAAGTTTAATAAATTAAATATTCAAAAATCAATAAAAAATCAACCGTTTGACCTACGATCTTGATTCCTTCGGCATATACGATGACTAACAAAGGTCTTTGAGATGCGCACACCCCTTGACCTTTGACCTCGTTTCCTATTGGTCAAACAGATTTTGCCTTTCCATTTGAAAGTGGTGCAAGATATTTGGACAAAGTCACTTGTGTTACACTTCGACTAGGGTGGGGTATCTAAAAAATATTTTTGTGACCTTTGACCTTGCTCACTTCCGGTCGAAACCGGAAGTGGCCCTTAGTTTGAAAGTGGTAGGAGGTATTGAGATGGGGTCAATGGTGTTATTATCAGAGGCCCTTAAGCTTTCCAAAAATATAAGTAATGACGTCATCGTACGAAATAGCGCCCTCTAGCGACAAGATGATTACGTAATTAAATATTCAAAAATCAATATAAAATCTACCGTTTGACCTACGAATTTGATTCCTTCTGCATATACGATCATTAACAAATGTCTTTAAGATGCGCACATGGCTTGACCTTTGACCTCGTTTCCTATTGGTCAAACAGATTTTGCCTTGCCATTTGAAAGGGGTACAATATACCACGATGGGGTCAACTGTGTTACACTTCGACTAGGGTGGGGTATCCAAACATATAGCAACACCTTTGACTTTCCCTACATGTCAGATTAAAGGGGCATGTAATAATATTCAATATTTAAAAATAGATAAAAACTCAACCGTTTGACCTACGATCGTGATTTATTCATATACGATCACTAACAAAGGTCATCCCGAACACCATATATGTTTATAAAAAGGAGGGGAACAGCCATGTGTTCGTTTTCAACGAACACATTTCTAGTTATTATTATTTCTTTCTGGTATTCATACCAAGGATTCCTCAATAGTGCTCATTGCACTGTCACTCGTAAGCGTGAGGAAACCTATGAAGAATTAGAATTAGAAATGGCCAGAGACACCGGGGGATCCCCTTGCTCTTTACGAAAGAATGCTGTGGGATCTTTAGAGTGCTTTACCATTACCTAACACACTGGACTAACGGCTTTACATCCCTTCCGAAGGATTGAGCAAGTGTGGTTGAGTGCCTTGCCCAAGAGCACAGGTACTGCAGCCGGATTCGAACCCGCAACTCCAAGTTTTCACCCATGATTGCGAGTCAATGGCCCTAACCACCCGGCCACGGTACCCAGTAGTACATGTACATGTACGTAGCACACATGAGGGCGCGCAACATCTTTGTCTGTGTGTAATAGCACACATTTACGCCTGGAATGAAGACTACGCACTCGATGATGTTCACAAAGAACATCATTTTTTGTGGGCTAAAAACGAGTAAATTACATGTTTTCTTGAAATTTCTTTAATGAAATTTGGCACAAACACAAACACCAATCTCCCAAAACTGTCATCGATTTCACAAACTTGTCTCGCAACACGAACTATCCTTTTTTGGACCAGTAATCTCACTATCAAACAAACATCTTGCTGCGCCCTAATGTAAATTTTTAAAAATCGTTATCGTTTAAAAATGCATATATCCTTAGAAAGTATGCTTTATTTTTATTATCTATTACAAAAGTTTGAATTGAACAATGTTTTGATGTTTTAGAGCTTATTTTTCATGATGCGCAACTTCAAAAAAGTCAAGAATTCATTGTGGAACTGAACAGTATTGGTGTAACAGAAATGTATGTTGTGGCCCAGCATTTTCTTACATTTTTGGCAAAAGTTATCTCCTGGGAACAGTACAAGGGAATTTCTTTAAGTTTGAGATAAACTGAAGAAATCTAAAAGGAATTATTGACTTATTTTTCAATTAGGCCCATTAGCGTGGAAAGACCCAATGCAACTATACTGAGAATTACCAAAAATATCAAAATACGTCATAAAAAAACCCTCTCTGCTAGAACTACAAAAACACATTTACAGTGCAATTTCACGCCGTGGTCCATCTAAGTTTGTAAACTTTGTTTACGGATTTGACCAATCATAGTGCCAAGACTGCGCTGCTGATGACGTCATGAATGTCCAAGTCGCTACACACGCACACTTTGTATCCACTTGACCATGTTGACCAGACTGATTTTTTTGTGATGCACACAGCAGGGGAAAATTTCATGGTGCTGCTTACATACATGTATACATGCGGGGTACCGTGGCCGAGCGGTTTAGGTCATTGACTCGCAATCATCTATAGGTGAAAACTTGGGGTTGCAGGTTCGAACTTCCCCACGGCTACGGTACCTGTGCCCTTGGGCAAAGCACTCAACCACACTTGCTTCATCCTTCGGAAGGGATGTAAAGCCGTTGGTCCAGTGTGTTAGGTAATGGAAACGCACTTTAAAGATCCCAGAGCATTCTTTCGTGAAGAGCAAGGGGGATCATCCCCGGTGTCTCTGGCCATTTCTAATTCTAATTCTTCATGGGTTTCCTCACGCTTGCGAGTGACAGTGCAATGAGCACTATTGAGGAATCCTTGGTACATGTATGAATACCAGAAAGAAATAATAATAATAATAATAATAATAATAATATGTACATGTATACGGCCGATTAATGGTAAACAACTGAAAACGTGCCTTAGGGTAACTGCAGAGCCAAACTTTGCTTAAAAGGGCCCCTGAAATGCTAAATGTAAATATATACACATTTTTTGCTGCATACATGTATGAAGGATTACTTGTTTAGAAAGACGTACTAGTAACTGTTCATTTTAATGCCCCATCAATAAAAGGTGGCGTTTTTAAACTTTGAAAATTTCTTTACAGAAACTCACTTTAGGAACACACAGCAGAAAAACAGAAATTGCTGCAGTTTCCAGCCTCACATGTATACATGGCCTACAACAGTAAAACATTTAAAACAAACCCAAACAACCATACATGTACATGTAGGTTACAAAAGTATCAGTAAGTTGATGAAAATACTGAAATCTTGTGTGTACAGTTTAATGAGATTTTCCTGTGTTTGCCTAATGTGACATCACAACTTTGCTTATGAATATGTAATTTTTATTAGCATAAAACCTTGATTTTAACCCCTAAATCAACTTCCAAGTACATGTAGGGTTTTTATGACTGTAAATTAATGGCGTACATGTAGTTTGCATAGCATACACACTGTACATGTAGATTTCATTGATAAAAATACCATTTCAGGGACGCAACAATAGCCGTTTCCTAGCGCGCACATGCTTAACCACGCCGCGACTATGATGGCGCTTATCTACTACAGTAAGCACCCCGTTACTGCTTAAGTATAAAGCAACCAGGCTGTACATTGCTAGGCAACGGCATGCACCACGTAGCAACAACAGCGTACATGTATGTGACTTTCTAAACTGCACCTCCATTAGAAAGTGAAGAATTCTGTGCTGTCATCAAACCTACATGTACAATTGTGCCTGGTTGTTCCATCTTCCTTTCGCAAGGGTCTTTCCTGCACTCGTACCTTGCTTGCCAAGAACCCTTGCTGCATCGACTGGGTCTGAGCTGTATTACAGAACTAGGGCTGTTCAACCAATGAGAGACAAGATATCTTTTGACCTGTATCTTTTGACCTTTTAATGAGCCGTTTCGAACAATCATCTCGCGTGTTGTTTATCTCGCGACATCGTAGCCGCAATTACCACAATTTGTGTGGGGGAGATCTTTTATGTACATGTATATCATTTTATCTTGCACGCAGTATAAATGTTCGTAACTGAAGGAAGACTTACTATATTTCGCTAAAAGCTAAACGCAGAATCTCTGAATAAAGATAGGCCTATTAAAAAACGCCTTTACGATGACTGTTTATTTAAACATTGGACCCCACCCCCTAGTAAAAGTGGACGCTACCACCTTAACGGAGCGAGGCGCGTGATTGGCTCTTGCTGTTGGCAACAGCGTCCTAGCTATGATGCATTTTGAATGTCGCGCTTTAGTATATCGGGCCTATCGGCACTGCATGCGATGACCGAGAAACATGCGCTGCGTGTGATTGGTCAGTTGCGATCATTGTCACTGGCTAATCAATATTCATATATATTCCTCAATACAGCTCAGACCCAGTCGATGCAGCAAGGGTTCTTGGCAAGCAAGGTACGAGTGCAGGAAAGACCCTTGCGAAAGGAAGATGGGTTGCTCTCACTTTATCAAAACGCCCTCATCCAACAATTTTAAAAACTAAGTTTACAGAAAGTTTGTTTTTTATTCGATAAATGTTCTTTATCAATATTTAAATATGTTAAATCAAAATGAAAACGTTTTGCAATTTTACAATTTTTCAAGAAACAACTTTATGTGGCAAAAAAAAATAAATAGGGTGGTTTTTTTGCCACACTTGTTGGTGAAGGGGGTGATTTTCTACATTGTAGTATCAAATCAGCAAACTAAACATTTGGTTCACAAACTGCCATTTATTATGACAGAAAATTGTGTCAAAAATGCCATACGAAGTGACGGCTGCCTCCTCAATGTACAATAATTGTCAAAGATGACAAGATGAAGTACTGGAGCTTTAAAGGCAGAGGCTCGTCAGTGCGGGCAGCTCCATGACTTTAGTATAGAGCTGCGTATTTCGTGGCACGAAATTGACCTCACGCGTGCATTGACGAGCCTGTGCCTTTAATTGTGCTCTTGGGAAAGATTACCATGCACAGACTGGGACCCCATACAATAAACGTACACGTATGAGACAACTTTAAAAAATTTAAGTTTTTCCTCAGTAAATTCATGACACTTTCCCTCCTAATTTTGCGTTTTTATCATCAAACTACGGTTACATTTTTGCATGGTTTATATGTCATAACAATGAAAATCCTGGGTGTCCGTGCATGGTAATAAACCTGTGCTCTTGATCATTACATGTAACAGTAACTGCATTTGAGCTGATGACAGTGGTTGGAATTTAATTAGTGTGCAAGGTTGCCATTTTTAGTCTCGGCCCATTGTAAGCTCCAAAGAGCTACATTGTACTCTACCCCTATACCTAACATTAACAAATATTGGCATTAATATTTGAAGGGTCAGAAAGACTGTCATAACAGTATATTTCCAGTGAGGTGATCTTTCCATCAAATGTTGCAAATATTTGTGGTAATGTGGTGCAATTCCTGATGTCACAAATACGTACATGTAGGCCTATTGGTCCCAGTGCTTGAACTACCGGTACATATGCGTTATGTGATGATGCTCATTGTGTTATCACTTTGAACAATGCGTGCCTTACGGTTCCCCCGCAATTCACTGCGCGTATTTTTCTTCAAGGTGTGAGCCTTTCGCCTTGGGTTCAACATTTTCTGAGCAAAACCAATCTCGGGGTTGAATTTAAAATTTTAAAAACCGTCGCATGCTAACTCAACATGAACTGAGAGTTTCCCCAGTGTAAAAGCTCTAATCGGCAAACTAACATGTACTACATTGTACACATGTACATGTACCGGTATGCCAGTTGCCAACCATATCGATCAGTGATTATGTACATTAAAGGATGCATTGCTGCATTCACTGTTAATGTCTAACATTTGACAAGTTTGTAAAATTCTTTATTATGTACACTTTTTATTTATTTATTTGTTTTTTCTCTTTTACTTGCAGAGTGACGATAACAGATGCATTGACCATATCAGTGACAAGTACTTCATTGGTGTTCGTGTTGGGTTGCGTGCACTAGCAATGGATGGACAGATCCAAACAATGTTGCTCCTAGTACTGGCTCTCAGTACACTGTGCAAGACAGCTGTTGCGCAACGGACCGGCCAACTTTCAGCCTATCAGATTGCAGCATTCCAAAACCCAGATCCAGATTCCAACTCTAAGCTGAATCATGTGCTTTTAAACAATTCCAACATATACATCGGAGCTGTGAATTCACTCTACCGGCTGAATGACCAGTTACTGCTTCAAGCAAATGTAAGCACGGAGGAAGATTGTACAAGTGATCAGAATGAGTGTCTCAACTACAACAAAGTTCTCTTCGTGGACCCCACTAGAAATACACTGATCACCTGTGGGAGTGACAGTAAAGGGACTTGTCAGCAGAGACACCTGGAGGAACTGACGATAACCCCACCAAGGGGTGAGATTAGGGTGTCTCCAGGCAGAGACAAAACCACCGTCAGTCTTCTGGCCTCTGGACCTGCAAATAGGGACTGGCTTTATGTAGCAACCACATATAGTACTTCAGACACGGCAGTTGCACCAATTGCAAGACGAGATCTAAAAACGCCAGAAAAAAGATTGCTTTTTGCAGACAGTTCATCAGTCATTACTTTTAGTAGAACTATGTACCTAGATAATCCATTTGACATCAATTATGTATACGGCTTTACTTCAAATAACTTCACATATTTCATCACTGCACAGCAATGGGAGCCGGCTACACGAGACCCAGTATTTGTCTCCAAAGTGGTTCGCGTTTGCCAGACCAGTAGTAATTTAGATTCCTACACAGAGATCACCCTACAGTGTGGCAACGGACCCAACCTGTACAACCTAGCTCAAGCTGCTTACTTTGGAACAGCGGGACCAGCCTTAGCAGAATCACTAGGAATTGATCCAGGAGCACCGATGCTGTTTGCAGTCTTTGCAAAGAATGTTGGCTCCACCAATGCGCCTAGCGATAGCTCAGCTCTGTGTGCATTCAGTATGGCTGACATTGTGAATGCATTTGAGACAGCTGTGAGGAACTGCGTCCATGGGGGATCTGCTTTTCAAGTACCTTATCTGCAAGGCAGCAAATGCAGTGAAATTGTAAGTTTGTTTACATGCGTCTTAACTTGTACATGTAGTATTCATTGACACAGCATGTTAAAGATGGAGACAGAATTTTCCTTAAAAAACATTTTATACTATTAAATACTGTACATGTACACAATGTGTGTATCCCATTATGCCAAGAAAACAATGTGGTAAAAAAGAGCACTTTTTAACTCCTTTTCCAGCCCAAACTCGAAGCAATTGAAATCTGAACAACAGCCATCTGGCTGAAAAGTTTGCCCTCAGAAAATCATCAGAATTCATTTTACGGACTCAACCAACCGATCATGGGCCAATTTCATGGTCATGGTGCTGTTTATTAGCACAAATTAGTTTAGCACAGAATTTCTTTGCTCTGTTACCAGCCAAAATTGTACGTCAAATTGTATTTTTAGGAACAGGAGCAAAATATCAGGAAATACACATCACATACGATTTTGGCTGGCAACCCAGTTTTGCAAAATAAAGCAAAGAAATTCTGTGCTAAGCAAATTTTTGTGCTAAACAGTGCCATTAAAGGGCCTGTGACATGCTAAACAACTTTGTGCCTAAGCTTTGCTTCATAATGATGGATTACTTGTTCAGCAAGACATACTATTGTTCGTTTGGATGTAAAATCAATAAAAGGTGGCCTTTTTCAACTTTGAAGATTTCACTGCAATAAATCACAGACAGAGGGCGCTGTTTGGAGTGCATCACATAAGGAAGACCGAAGGGAAAAGTTAAGAAAAAACATAAGACTTCAAGTTGGACTTGTGGCAAATTGCTGCAGTTTCTACCCCCAGTTTTGTCATGGCTTACAGCAGGCAACATGTAAAACAAACTCAAACAGCCATGGATTACAAAAGTTTCAGGAAAATTGAGAAAAAAGTGGAATCTTTTGTGCACAGTTGAATGTGATTTTCCTGTGTTTGCCTCTTGTGGCATAGTGACCTTGGTCATGAATATGCATATTTGCATTAGCATAAAAACTAAAAACCTTTGTTTTAACCCCCAAAGCAAGCTCCAAATAGGATTTTTATGACTTTAACTGAGTAGAGTGGTTTTAAAGCATAGATTTCATTGATAAAAATCCTAAATAAGGGGCCCTTTAAATTGGCCCCATGGCTGTTTCTTGCTGGCGCCGCATTGTGCAGTGACTCAAGTGTTGTAGTGTTTTTCGGGGTTTTTTTTTTATGAAGATAGCAGGGTTTTTTTCTTCCTTTTTTCACAACATTCATTACATGAAGACAGTGATGTACTAGTATGCAGGGCTGCCAACATTGAGTCAAAGTTAGAGTAAGATTTTGTGAGTGAGTGCGCGGGGCCGGCCGAGGGACAATCGCAACCGAGGGAAGGATGGAGGGTGTGGGAGGGGGGTTTCCCCCACGATACGGAGCTTTTGCATTTTTTAGGTAGAAATGGTTCAATCTGGCGCATAAAAGTGCCTCTGGCATAGATATTTTTATCCCTCTAGTTCCATTAGTTCAGTCTCAAACCCAAAAGTTTTCATTCATCAAAACCCAATTCCCTTTTCAGCTCAGGTGAATCTTCTTGGAGGTGAAAGTGTTTATGGGTAAGAATTGAGATATTCAGTTGACCATTAGCTTTTCTCACCTAAAATGTCTTTCACTATTAAATTATCAGTGAGTTTAGATTTGATAGGAATTGTGTTTTGGTTAGACTTAAAAAATACTTATTTTCAGCCAGTTTTGTACACAAAAACTTTTCTCAACTCTTTTTGTTTCTCAAATTGTTTTGCCCACTATTTTTCCGACGATGTCCACTTACACCTCAATTTTCCTTGCAACTAATTCATGCCGCGATCCTTGCAATGCACAACGGAATATTTGTTGCGATGAAAAAAAAAGCCAACTCCATACCGGTAGATCCAGCGCGCCATGCATGATTGATGACATTCACCTTTCTTCTGTTCGGATTGATGACTAAATGAGTTGGGTACCCATACTCCCTTCGAGAGAAGCCATACTGATTGCGCGAAAAGAAAAGCACCCGGCCACATGATTAGTTGGAGCTGTCAACAGAAGGCGCCCTTACTTGCATCGACACTAGCGGATGCGATTGGTACACATTTTGTAGGTACCGAAAAAGATCGATCGCCATTACTTCTTTTTTTGAGAGGGTACTTTTTTTAAGTGTGAGAAAATGTCATGCGTGCGTGAGAGCGTGAGAAAGAAGTAAAATGCGTGAGTCTCACGCTCAATGCATGAGTGTTGGCAGCCCTGTATTACATGTGTGTAGTTGCATTCAGTGAATTTCCCACAGTAACCGAGGGAGAAAATTTTGACCTATTAAAGAAAAAGTCTTTAAAAAATGATGGCAAAAGTCGGCAACGGAACACTGACTGGTACGGTAGGCCAGTCGAGGTCGTCGTTTCTCCTTTCTTTTACTGTTTTTGGCCAATTCTGTCCAAAGTAATTTTTAGGTTCAGGGGTACCGTATTAGATAATAATGCAATTTTGAAATTTCATTTTAAAAGCCTGCTTTTCTGACCGAAACGGCGAGTGAAGTATTTATGCTATCCAAGCGGGAAGATCCATGCATGCACGTATTGTAGCCAGTTTTTGTGAAACTACTTGTATGGTAGCAATAGACCGGCAGCCCAGAGGGTTTTGGTTAAACAAACGAGGTACCGGTACCAACAACCGAGGGCAGGAACATTTAGGAAGTGACCTAGTATTTGCAGATATGGCCGTCTGCCGGGGTCCCTCTGCTGCGTTTGACCCCTGGGGATCCCCAAAGGGGGCCAAAAATTGCGCTGGGTCAAACATTCGAGGTACCACATGAAACTAAGTTTAGATGATAGAGCACATCACACAGAGTACGGAATGGCCCTCGCCAGACGAATTTTCTGCTGCAAAAGTCCCGCCAGACGCCCGCCAAAATCTCATTCTATATAATAAATGCAAGATACAACGGCCGTCGTCAAACGAGTCCATTTGTTTTGAACGGGTAGCTTTGACAGACTGCTGTTCTGTGTTTCATCTAGCGTCAATGTTGGAGCGCTGTAAACAGAGGTGCTTCTATTGCGGCGCGGGCTAACGAGGCGCGTCCTGAATTAATACACGCAGGTCTTCAAATTAATCTTTGCACGTCAAAGTTGGTGTGCGACGCCTGACGTTTAACGCGTATTGTATGCGCCAGTGTTGAGCTTTTTGGTGACCAGGGGCCAATTTCATAAAGCAGTTAAGCAAAAAAATTTGCTTAATCAAAAATTTGTTTGCTTTATAAAAATGGGTTAATAATCACAATTTTACGTCAACTTGTGTTTTTTGCAAGAATAGCAGATATTCTTGTGAAAAACACAAGTTGACGTGCAATTTAAACTATTGACTCATTTTTATAAAGCAAACAAATTTTTGATTAAGCAATTTTTTTTGCTTAATTGCTTTATGAAATTGGCCCCTGGAGCCAATTTCATGGCGCTGTTTAGCACCAAATTTTGCCGAGCACAAAATGTATTTGCTTCATTTCGCTAAAATGGCCCGCCAGCCAGAATCGTATGTGATTTGTTTTGGTTTGTTTAATATTTTGCTAAATTGTTTCTAAAAACCCAATTTGCCATATAGGCTATTATAATAAATTGGCTGGTAACTCATTTTACAAAAGTAAATAAATTCTGTGCTTGGCACATTTTTGTGTAGATCTGTGATTATTACCAAACCATCGGATGATACAGAAAAATCTAACAAACATTTTTGATTTGTCCCGGTTCATGTATACGGTCAGATCGGCCCGAAGTTTCAGCGCAAACCTTTCCGGTTATGTACAGGCCGATTGGCCGGTAAATCGCAAAAGTGTGCGCCGGGCTTCAAAAGCGGGTAAATTTGACAAAAATAATGCTACACGCAGAGAATTTGTATGATCCATCTCACTAAAAATCCTAGAATAACAGGACATTCTTGTGCGTCGCTTCACTCCAAATTCCTGGCCGTATTTTCTTCAAGCAGCGCGCGTCAAATTTGCATGCAGAACACGTGAATAAAGTTCAGTGTGCATATCCAATTCATCTACGTAACTTTTGTAATTCATTCCATGCCGCACTCCAAATTCCTTTCATCCCGCATTTTCGTCAAGCAACGCGCGTTAAATTTGCATACAGAACACGCGAAAAAAATCAGTGTGCATCTCCAATTCATCTTATTTTATAGGCATGTTTCCCGGGGCATGTTCAAACGGCCAATTATCATCAATACTGAGGGTGAATATTCACACAGCCTTTTTGTGTGTAAATTCGACGCGCGTCGCTTTCATAGAAGGCGGTTTGGAGGGAATTTGGAGTGAAAGGATGCTCTGATACCACATAAACAACTTGATTTTGTGTATTACAATATTCTATTTACGTCGCTTTTTCTCACATCGACGCGCGTCAATTTTATTTTCGCCGATGCAATTTTAATGGTGGAAAATGATACAGTTTACACTTCATTTACACGTACATTGAGTATTAAGGTAGGTACTAACGTACTATACATTGTAACCCATGGTGACCAATCAAAAAGATCTTGCTCTGTATACATAATCTCACCCAGTTCTTGCCTCTTCTTCAGTGAATTAGCAAACAAATGGACAAAAGCTGAATTAAGAAAGATATTATTTTGGTATGGATACTGTGTCCAATTTTTGTGCCAACCCAGTACTCGAGAACTCCACTCAACATAGTCAATCACAGCGCTCCAAGTTTTACGCCGGATGAAACACAGAACAGCCGTCTGTCAAAGCTACCCGTTTAAAACAAATGGACTCGTTTGTCGACGGCCGTTGTATCTTGCATTTATTATATGGAATGAGATTTTGGCTGGCGTCTGGCAGGACTTTTGCAGCAGAAAATTCGTCTGGCGAGGGCCATTCCGTACTCTGTGTGATGTGCTCTTTCATCTAAACTTAGTTTCATGTGGTACCTCGAATGTTTGATCCAGCGCAATTTTTTGCCCCCTTTGGGGATCCCCAGGGGTCAAACGCAGCAGAGGGACCCCGGCAGACGCCCAGATCTGCAAATACTAGGTCACTTCCTAAATGTTCCTGCCCTCGGTTGTTGGTACCTCGTTCGTTTAACCAAAACCCTCTGGGCTGCCGGTCTACAAGGGGAATAACACATGTTCCTTCTCACACGTGTGTGGCACCAGACTGTTGAATTGGCATAAACTGATTTCAGCTGCAACTTGTTGCTGAGCCAGAACTTTGCTTTTCCAGGATGGAATGGAGTCCGTAAAATGACATCACGATATTGGCCAAGTCTGTTTGCTGCCCGCAGCGGCAGGATTTTGACATTTTCCAGCAAAGAGCGAATTTGTAGGTTAAAGATGAGTCTCAATTTTAATTTCTTTTAAAAGGAGACAAGGGATTGGTTATTAATATATCAGAGAGCTTAGAAACATGCAAAAATAATCAAACTGCCGATCAGCCAGATTATAGGCCCCAAGGCGGAAGCCGAGGGGCATGGTCATCGCTTAGACATCATCACTGAGGGCCTACATGTACATGTACACTCAAGAAGAAAAAAAAGGAAATAGGACTGGCATTGTAAAAATGGTACATGTTCTAGATTTTGAGCAATTTAGAGATAAACGTCTATCTTTATTTATCTCGTTAAGTGATTTGGGCGAGTTCCAAAAGCTGTGTTTTTGCATTTTATGGTCTCTAGCCAGTGATAGTTAAGCTAACAAAACCGCGATCGGTATGGGTTCGCTGGGCCATTTGGTCTCTGCACATGAACATGTAACTTGCTCTTACTTGTATTTACGTGCATTTGCTTGCATTTTTGCCCTTTTGCCCTTTTTGCTTTGCACGCACTGGAACAATACCGGTTGCAAGGCTAGCTACATGTACACACCACACGCCCGTGACGCATGCAATGATGAGCCGTGATGTCGACTAGGCATCGGAAAACATGTTTCGTGCGCGTGCTATATTTTGATTTTGGGAGTCCGAAGAATAATCGGAAGTTTTGTTTTTTTCATCAATAGACGGTAAACTTTATTTCACACACAATAAAATATTATGCTAGACTTGTTTTCCAAGGCGAGCGATTTTAGGTATTCACGGGCGAAAATGTTCGCACTCGTAAGGAAGCTTTTACGTGCGCGATGGCGCGCGAGCGCGATCGCGCCTGTCAAATCAGAAGGACTGCACCTAATGTACATGGGTACATTTGCTAACAATTCCATTTAGTTGAGTGTTACTCCTATATTTTGTTGTAAATGGACATTTTAAATTTCATTCAACTACAAAAACAATGTACATTTACATGTACTGGTATTTCTGAATAGTATTGACTCATGAAGTTCATAAATCTAAAAATAGGGTAAAAACGTCTCGGATGTTACAGGGACACTGTCTCAAAAGGTTAATAGAATTGATGTACAAGGTTAAGTGAAACATTTTTTGTGTACATGTAATTGCTGAACTTGAGGATCCACTTGTTTCCTTTTTGCAGGACCCTGCAGAGGCAGATTACAGAGCATTGCTGTGCGTACCGAATGGTGCATACACGTACGCCAGAGGCAGTGACTCTGATGGAGTTCCAGCAATCCCATTGCTTCAGCTGGAAGGAACTCGCATGTCATCAATAGTGACCAGCATTGAGATGAATCACACAGTCGCTTTCATTGGCACATCACAGGGTACATTGCTGAAGGTGAGATTTTTAAGACAAAATTAACATGTACATGTACTAACACACACCTTATTGTACTGCGGCAAAAATGAAAAGTTAGATGTGTGCCTTATAAATACATGGAAACAGCCTCCTGATGGGCTTGTCTGCATGGCTTACAGTCATCTTACTGTGATAAACCAAGTCGCTGAACACAGTCAATAGGTTGATTAACAATTAATTGAGATGCTTACATGCATAAACTGCACATAATGGACTACATGTATGCACCTTTGACACGTGCAACAAGCTCTTTGCACACGTGAATTCACACCGAGCCTTGAGAAAAAAGTGATGTGGAGGAAATTTTTAGTGAAATGATGCACTAAAAATCACTGAATTATAGAAACACTTTCCATCTACATTTGTAAGCTACATACATTGTAATTCTTCGTGGAACAAATTTGGGGTAAAACAACACACTGAAAACCACAGTATTAGCTCGGATGGAAAGTGGTTTTTATAATTCATTGATTTTCATTGTATCGTTTCACTTCAAATTCCACCACGTTACTTTTTCTTAAAGCAAAGCGCTTCGCAATTACGCGCCAAAAGGCTCGGTGTGAAACCACCATTACAATAAACGCAAATTGCAAATTGTTTGAAGTGACGACATCATTTGACGCCTCGGCATCATCATGTAATGCATGTATTAAGGCACTGGCCACATCGTAGCTACGTGTATGGCAGATATACATGTACGTCGATGAAGCCCTTAGTTTAATACCGGAATGGTTTGTAGCATTGTGTTGTCACTGCAAACGAATGTGCACATTATTTTATGTCCAACAAACAGCAGCACGCCTTTAGATTCCACATGTGTATTGCCCTCAGGTTCACATTGAGAATGGTACAGCTGCCAGACATTACGAGACTGTTCAGCTGGCTAGACCCAGCCCAGTACTAACAGATATCAGCCTCAACGAACAGATGAAGCTTATAAACATACTCACAGAACAACAGGTACGTTACCCTCTTCTGCCTCACAGGATGACAGTATCGGAAGGGCTTGTTTGCAGGTGCATACTGTATGGGTCTTTCCACAGTAAAGGAGGCATTTTGGCAACACAAACCATATTTTCGAGGAAATACCTTTGTCTGGTCTCAAAAATAAAACAAATAAGTTTAAGTTGTTTTGAAGAGATAACTTAGGCCCCAAAAGGGTTACAAATAGTGTGACAACATGCCTTTCTAAAAACCTTGTGTACAAATTTCCAATATGTATGCTTGTAACCAGGACGGACACTTGTGTTACGGTAGATTTTAGGCCAACTTTAAAAATGTAGTCTGTGTTGCCAAAATGCCCCCTTTACCATGGAAAGACTCACATGCAAGACACTCAATCCCAATTGCCTCATTGACCCATGCGAAAATTGGGAAGCTGTTGGGGAAATGTTGCAATCCAAGTGCTGATAGGCAGCCCGCCAAAGCAAGATGATTCTGACGATTCCCTGATGGCAGCAATAATAATGGCAACATGGCTGTGATCCTCTGGTTTAAAGATAGTATACATGATTGGTAAACTGTTACAAATAGTTTTATTCCCCTGTGTGATTGAAGGTATGCATGATATAAACCAACTTGAGAAAACAGTCAAAAAAAGGGTTTGCAGTCATTTCGTCCCAAAACCACTTCGCCCTGAACCATTTTGCCCTGAACCACGGCCTGTGCACGAAGTGGTTTGGGGGCGAAGTGGCATTTGGACGATGTAGTGTTTGGACGAAGTGATTTGGGGCGAAATGTCACTCAGGCGAAGTGGTTTGGGGGCGAAATGGCACTTGGGCGAAATGGTTTTGGGGCGAATTGAATTTTCGTCTCATGAAAGAATATAGCACTTTAGACAAAACCATTTCAGGGAAGGTTTTCTATGGTCATCATGTTTATATTGTGTAAGTCAGGTGTAAATCTGTGAATATATCTGACCTTTAAAGTTACCAATCATGTATATACTGCCTTTAAGTGTACCTGTACCATCCCCAGCCACTTTTGGCAGGGTAGCAGGCCCTGTTAGGCATAAGTTTTGCTTTTCAATCAAAAATTTTTAAACAAAAGTAACATTAAATCTTGCTCTTTACAACTAAATTTGTGATGTCCAAACCTGAAATGTGCCGCAAGTGCAACTGAAGTCAAAGTGTAGTTGTAGTGGGAATGCTGAAAAATTTAATGTTACTCACATAAGGTGCAAAGCAAAAAGCCCAGAATACACGTATGCTTCAAAGCTCAAACAATAGTTGGATGATAAAATACAGATACATGTACATAGTATGTACCAGTATGTACACGTTAAAAGAACACATGATCTAGTTTAATAGGAATTACCTTAGACAGTTTACGCATCCTCATTGGCTGAGAACACATCATGTGGGCAGTTTTAAATGAATGATAATGACCAGTGATTAAAACTGACTGGCTCGCATTTCTGCCTGCGCCCTAGTAAAAGCGTATGGAACACGCACACAGAAACTGCACGTTCCCGACAGCAAAATGTGCACTGTGACATCTACCCGATCGTGTGCATGCGCGTACACATTACCTGCAATATAGCGTAAAGTGCGCGATCGAACAAACATCGACGCACAGCTAGCAGTAAACAAACAACAAAAAGTTAATGCAACGACAAGCTAATTTTGGTGAGTTTTAGCGATTTATACAAAAAAGTATTTATGAATGGAAATAAAAGTGGGTTTGACCGGTCTTAAACAATCCATTTGAAACCGGATAGGGGCCTGGACGCTAAAACATGGCCCGCGCCTTCGGCTTGGGCTATTATCAGCCTCCAGGTCCCTCTCCGGTTTTAAACGTACATGTATGTTTACGACCAGTGAAACCCACTTTTAAACCTTAAGAGCCAGATTCTGTAACTATGGACCAATTTATACAAGGGGGTGATATATCACCGTTCAGTATTCCATCCAATTTTTTTTTGTGGGTAGATATATCATACAAACTGACAAAAATCACGTTTTTTACTGAGGACCTGCTCCGGTAGAAAACTACAGCCCTTTTTAGGGTAGGGGTCCGAAGGGCCTAATAAGTGCCAAAGTCAAAATCTTGACTTTGTCCTCTGAATATCTTGGTGCGCCCTCAAAAAGCCTCCTTGATCTTATGGTATATAAATATATGGGTGGAGTTGTTCCGAAAAACGTTATAATTTTCGAGGCTAATTGAGGGCGCTACCCATAGGTGGCGCTTCAAATTGCAACTTTTTGCATTTTAGACCATGTTTGAGGCCCTCCCAGTTCCTGCGCCCTCATAAAGCCTTGCTTGTTCATGTTTATTTGGACACATGGGGACCTTTTCTTTCCAAAAAAACATAAATGGCAGAGGCTTAGTGAGGGCGCTTGTGAATAGAGGGCGCTTTTTGCCGTAAGAACGCGATTTTGGGCAATTTTCGTCAGGCTATATCTCAGTGCGCCCTCTATGGAATTCAGTGAAACTTGTTTGATTGTGTTCCTCTATATCCCCACTATTCATAATGAAAATAACTAGGAGGCTTTTTGTCTCATTGACCCTTTATGTGCAAATTCATGCACACCAGATCACCACTTTTTGAAAAACAACACTTGGTTCTCGTACACACTTATATGTGGCAACAATCATTTGGGAGATTTATTTGAGCATTTTCAGAGCATAAAAAGCATAACAATTTATTAAAATCAGCAACAATTTATTGAAATATACCCAAACTTTAAAGAAAACAATGAACAAGGCACCTTTAGTGCTGAAAAAAAGGCCTGAATGGCCAGCAACTAAGTGAATGACATGCTTGCTCAGAGTTAGCACATACATGTACATGTAGTTCATAACCAACTGAAAATGTGGACCGACTTTAAAAACTATAACTGAAGGTTATACTTGTCCAAAAGTTCTTGCCAAGGCATTCTCACAACAAAAGTTGACAGTCAACGTGCTTACATGTATGCCTACAGAAGCTCTCCACGAAAATGTATTTTTAAATTTCTGACCGGCTCTTCTTAGAAAAGAAGTAATGTCCACATCTGCTTCCTGAAAGAAAAGTGCATCACTGAAAATGTTATCCTATTTTACTCCAATAAAGATGTACAGGTGTATGATTGGGCTGATGTATGATTGTGGCTGCAAAGATTACATTAAATGGGGATACATTGTATGCATTACAGGCTTAGGCTTGGGTTGGAATGACACAGAATTCCCAATCATACATATTTATTGGAGTTAAATAGGATAACATTTTCAGTGATGCACTTTTCTTTCAGGAAGCAAATAAGAAGAGCCTGTCAGAAATTTAAAAATACCTTCAGTTATAGTTTTGAAAGTCGGTCCACATTTTATGTGGTATGTACATAACGTATGTGCTAACTCTAATTTAGGGGCTGTCATGAGAACCTTTTGACCACCGTGTCCTTTCTGAGCAAGCATGTCATTCACTTAGTTGCTGGCCATTCAGGCCTTTTTTTTCAGCACTAAAGGTGCCTTGTTCATTGTTTTCTTTAAAGTTTGGGTATATTTCAATAAATTGTTGCTGATTTTAATAAATTGTTATGCTTTTTATGCTCTGAAAATGCTCAAATAAATCTCCCAAATGATTGTTGCCACCTATAGGTGTGTACGAGAACCAAGTGTTGTTTTTCAAAAAGTGGTGATCTGGTGTGCATGAATTTGCACATAAAGGGTCAATGAGACAAAAGGCCTCCTAGTTATTTTTATTATGAATAGTGGGGATATAGAGGAACACAATAAAACAAGTTTCACTGAATTCCATAGAGGGCGCACTGAGATATAGCCTGACGAAAATTGCCCCAAATCGCGTTCTTACGGCAAAAAGCGCCCTCTATTCACAAGCGCCCTCACTAAGCCTCTGCCATTTATGTTTTTTTGGAAAGAAAAGGTCCCCATGTGTCCAAATAAACATGAACAAGCAAGGCTTTATGAGGGCGCAGGAACTTGGAGGGCCTCAAACATGGTCTAAAATGCAAAAAGTTGCGATTTGAAGCGCCACCTATGGGTAGCGCCCTCAATTAGCCTCGAAAATTATAACGTTTTTCGGAACAACTCCACCCATATACCGGTATTTATATACCCATAAGATCAAGGAGGCTTTTTGAGGGCGCACCAAGATATTCAGAGGACAAAGTCAAGATTTTGACTTTGGCACTTATTAGGCCCTTCGGACCCCTACCCTAAAAAGGGCTGTAGTTTTTTACCGGAGCATGTCCTCGGATAAAAAACGTGATTTTTGTCAGTTTGTATGATATATCTACCTACAAAAAAAAATTTGATGGAATATTGAACGGTGATATATCACCCCCTGGTTGAATCTTACAGAATCTGGCTCTTAAACAAGGTTTTCCTGAATCACCATCTTGTTTACATCAGTGCACTTCGTAGCTTATCTGCATCTGTGCATAATTAAATTTGACAATTAAAAAGAAATTTGTCAAGTCTTCCTATGGCGTCGGGCATTTATAATTAATTGCTGAACGTCCAGTTTGATTTGTCATTTTCCCTGAAATGATTTCAGAAACATATTTTTATCGAATGTGCACATGTACATGTACGCAAGGCTTAAATATTGTTTGTCCTGCACTCCAGTGATAAACAAAGGAACCTGCCATATGATATGTAACATTATCCTCATAAGGAATTGTGTGTCAAGCCGGAAGGCTCGACTTTGTAATTGCTCCAAAAAACACAAAGTTCCTTGGCGGCCAAATACTAATAAAAAAGGATTTGGCTCGTGTTTTTTTTTTTGCTAACCCACCTTCCTCCATGATGTTACACATGTACCCAGTATGAATAAGTGAATTTTAGGACCGCCGGAGTGAATTAATTCCATAGAAATGTGGCAAAATGTGCATGCTTATTTCGATCCCTTAAAACCAGAACAGCTTATGTCCAATATTGAAAATATAGGCCAAACAAGAAAAGTCAATATTGCTTACCATTATCATTTTTATTTTAAGGCCAAAACTGGCTACATGCACGTGTATGCGATTGTCTGTACGTTTACACAAAAAAATTTTTTAGCTTGTTTTCTCCCTCCCATTATTTTACCAAACATGTACAGTTTTTAAGATTGAGGGTAGAGAACTGTAGCCAGTACAAAAGCTGCAACTCTTGTATTGGTGACGCTGGAGGACAAGATGGCGACCCGTACTGCGGATGGTGCACACTACACAACAGGTATGTATTACTGTACATAAATCGGTATAAATTTGGCTGTTCCTTTCACAAAACAGAAATAAACTGTTAATGAGGCTTACAACCATTTTTTGTGAATTTACCACTTTGAATCTACAATCATGGTCGAAACTCGCTGGGCCCCCGGCCCAGCGAGTTGTTAGATTTCTGTGCGGTCTGTGCTCCAGCGTGGAGTAACAACATTGAGCGGGGGAGCTGGGGAGGTGACTGAACCATTATTTCCAGGATTGTAGGTCACAGGTTTTGTGAATTTCCAACCACTTACACGTAAAGGAGCATGTCAAGGCTCTGCACTAAAACCAGTGAACTGTTTCCCTGAACTTTAGCAATGGATGTTTCAGATTAAAAGCGAATGTTTTACCCATTTACTCTGACATCTGACGTCACACTTTACTAATCTAGAACTTAAAAATAACTAAGTTTGAAATGCATTAATTTAATGGAGCTTGTTCAGATTTGTCCAAAAATGTTCGAAAATGTTATCAGGGCCCAATTTCATAAAACATGTTAGCACCCGATTTTTGATTAAGCGGCGCATTAAGCGGCCAATGGCATTTCATAAAAGAATTAAGCAGTCGTTTTTTACTTAAAGCCCTTAGCCAGCCAAATGGCATGCTAACGCTGCCATTTTTTAAATTTTGTTCTTTGCGAAGCAAATTACTAGAGTAAATATGGTGTTGCAACGGCGCAGAACTAGAAGACGACGAGATATTCCTATTTAGCGGCGGCCTAGATTGTTTAGAGACCGAGAGAATCCGCTGGAGGTGTATAATGCGACGCAAATCTGGCAGCGCTATCGATTTACGTTTGACCGGAATGCTGTCAGAGGAATTAATGCACACAACCGATCGGAATATGGCCTTGTCTCCCCTATTTCAGATTTGCCCGACACTCTTGTCGCCAGGCACTTTTGCGATTGATAGGTGCATAACGCACTCTAAAGATCCCAGAGCATTCTTTCGTGAAGAGCAAAAAAGGAGATTCCCCGGTGTCTCTGGCCATTTCTAATTCTAATTCTTCAAGGGTTTCCTCACGCTTGCGAGTGACAGTGCAATGAGCACTATTGAGGAATCCTTGGTGTGAATACCAGAAAGAACTAATAATAAATAATAATAATAAAACCTGTGGTAGAAAATTTGCAAGACTTGTGACCTGCATGTATTCACATAAATGTAAGTGGTGCATGTAAATTCACAAAAAAAATTGTAATTTATTTATATCTAATGCTTAAAACAGAAAGGGTCTTTTCCCGCTTTGGTTTAGCAGTAAAGTTTCATGAATAAGCAAGCTTTGTATTTTTATTCCTCCCGTATGCCTTACTTTACACAGTTTCTTACATGTATTTGGTAATAAAGCCATTTTTGTGCACAAAGTAAATTAAGGGTGCAAATCAAATTTCACATTCTTTTCTTTTAAAAATGTTTCTTTTTAGTGTTCAACAGAGCTGATTTAAAAAGAAAAAAACAATGACATGTGTTGGTGGGTCTCGACAAAATCTGACTTATAAAGTTTTGGGTATCAGTATTTTGCCCACCAATTGTTATTCCCCAAAAAACATTGATTCAAACCTTGTGCACAAACATTTACCAAGCTAAATTGCCAAACCAACCCTCTAACTTCCCATTAAATTGATAAATTTGTTTATCAGTACGCGACATCTTATTTGAAAGTTAACCAAACCAAGACTTTTTGATCAATTTATAAAGGGGCCATCTAAAATTTTCGACATTTTTACATGCAGTACTGTACTTATCATCATTTTTCTGTCTGCACATTATACATGATATAAAGTCATACACATGTACATGTACAGTATGTGGCCTTTGACGCACCCTCACTCTTGTTCACTTTGTTTGACACCTTGAAAATTTTCACAATTTTAAAAGCTAAAAGTAATTGTATTGAAATATTTGATCGATTATATTTAAAAATGTACAATCTGAACAAATACACAGAAGATCAGTCCTCCTTGCAAAAGATACTTGCCGATGCATTGAAAATGATATGCTCTTTTTTTTTTTTTATATAAAGTCGGAACACATACATGTACCGTACTTTCATTTTCAAAATTGTCAGAAAAGTTAACAATATTGATCTAGCATATAATTTCCACAAGAATATCTTGTTTCACATGATCCCTTTTATGGGAAGCACAAAACAGGATGTGGCCTGAATATTTTTTTGATACAGTAATTGTACAAACTCCCTTTTCGTGTTTGTTACATGTAGAAAGGAAATGACAGGCTAAAATTGTCTTTAGCTAGATAACACATTACAAACTAATATACATTGTACAGGATACAATAGGCTTACAAAACGAGTCGTCAAAAGTTTGTTCCTTGCATTCTCTGCAACGCAGATCACATTCCCTCGTCAGTTGCAGTACCGGTACCTGCTGAACCGGCTACTAAACACCGGCCAGCTCAGTGGTCAAGATGTCTGCCTACTATGCATAAGGTTTTCAGTTCGAGTCCCACCCGAGCACACTGTGAAGTTTTTCTAGTAGTGTCTCGGGGAAGCACTGAGTAGGGCTTATACAATGCTAATCAAGTCATGTCAGGTTGGACGAAAACATACCCTAATTGATAAGGTACATGTACGGTACAATACCAGTATGTAGAAAAATAGTGTGGGGAAAAAATATACATAGCATGATATGTGACAAAGTACGGTACACCTTGATAGGCCTATACTGCACACACAACACACCATTACCTTTTTTTTTTTTTAATGTACATACGTACCAGTTGCGACTCCCCAAAACCTGAAAGTATAATTCCTTTTGGAAGTTTGCGACACGATGGGGAAAAAATAGAAGGGTAACAAGTACACTCGGCAGGGGTCGAAATACATGGTCCCGTGGTCTGAGACCAGTAAAAATCAAAAGGACCACAAAATCTGTCAGTGAAAACATTTCATGACTTATGGAAACATTTCCTGATGCATAATCCAGTAAACACTTTAATGCAAAGAATTCCTGGTTTCCACAAACAATTTCCAATTGCTTTAGACATGCCCCAGTGTTGGATCAAAAAGCAATCCCATCCATCCTGCACTCAATGACCTTAAACCAGAAGGTGTTTCAGTACGTGTACATGTATATCTCAGTGCCATTTTAAAAAGCATCGGTGGACCACCAAATATTCGGCAGGACCAGTAGATTTGTTTAATCTACTGGTCCTTCTGTCCACCATGAAATTCAGGTTAATTTTGACTCCTGCCTCGGTCACATGTATGGTAAAACAAATCTAGGCCTCAATTATTAGCATGCAGCATTTATGGTGTCAAAACATAAAAAGTGGGGAAAATATGAAATAAGTACCTGTACATATACATACTGTACAAACCACATTTTACATGGAGTCAACATATTTTTCAAAAGTTAAAAACAAATTGCACGCCATTTTAACAGTTTCGTTCGGCGCAAATCTGTCAGTGTGAGACAGGGTCCTCACAGCATGTGCCTCGGTTTTATTTTAGCCAATTAAAATACCACATGACATGTAGTATGTACATGTACTATGTATAGATCCAATTTCATTTGCGAGACTATTCCAATTTTTGTCTATTAAATATTCAACCCGCATACATGTAGGAAAACTCACATGTACTTGTACAAGTTTACACTTGTCGAAAAAAAAGTGTATGCATGGCTCGATTTGTTGAATGAATTTGTACGGTATCGTGTTCCATGAGCAGACAAACAATCAAGTTGTTATTGATTGAACTGGTAACAGGAAGGAAACAGAAAAACCTGTGGAGTGTACTTTACGAATCCGGTAAAGGATATGAGATATCAAGCCAGTAAAGGAATTAAATTCCTAACCCCCCCCCCCCCCCCCCCCCCCCCCCCCCCCCCCCGCCGCCCCCCTAAAAACTTGGGGGATTTGTGAATCCCCCCGACGAACTACCTCTAAGCGAACTCGGGCGTTTGCGCCATATGGACAGACTTACCCTCAAGGGAATATGTGTACATGTACATTATACCATGTACATGTACGAAGTCTTTCCCTCAAGGTAAACTTGGAGGTTTGTAATATGATTGTAAAATATGGACATTACTTTACTGTTCGAGGTATTACTTTGATTAATTTAGGAAATTTTGAAATTTTCATCCAGTGTTTACCAGTTTTGGATCACGCTCTGAATGTACTTTGAAAAGACCCATGGATGTACGGTAGCTTGCAGTTTTGTTAAAAAATTAGTCACTAATGATGTTCGTATTAAAATGTTCTAAACTTTTGAAGGAAGTATATTGTATTTTTATAGTGATTATTGAAACTCATTTCAGTATGCCAGTATCAGTTTCAACTGGTGATAAAATGTGAAAGGTAAACAAAGTATACATGTAAAAGTATACATACATGTACTGTACAACAGATACATGTAATAGACCGTATCGAATAGCTGCCATTTCGTGGGGCAGTTTCTTTGTTCCTAGCTTGAGGACATGCATGGTTGCACATATTGTGCTTCCGTTGTTGAACGGTTTAAGTAACAAAAGGTGCCCCACGAAATGGCGGATATTCGATACGGTCTAGAGACTAGTTTTTATAATATCTATCCCTAACCTCTTCATTGGAAACATGGTCTTGCCATTTGATGCCTAGTATCTTGCGTAGTCATTTTGCATCAAAGGCATCCAATTTCTTCTCTTGTGTAGTTTCGAGCTGCAAGGTTTTACAATTGAGGAGGAATGTTGGATGTAATTGGTGGAATATTGGCTGGAATATTTGAAATTATTCAAATTAACTCGGCTCGATCTACAGTACTTGGGACTAGCATACCACCCAGCCACCTAAAATTGTGCCTGCCTGGAGTATCATGAATTAAGATGAAATTTCAAATTTTCACAAAGTTTAAATGTTTTTTTATTGCACACAGATGCACCAGGTATAGTGAGTGTCTACTGGCAGATGTTTCAAGTCGCTGGCTTCCATACAATGCTGCACAATGCGTGGAAATCAGCCAAACTGACCCAAAAAATCTGGCCATCACGGATCCAGCAGGAATGGTAAGCTTAGGGTAATTATAACTATTAAAACAAGAACCTGTAGCTCAGGGCCAGTTGCGACTTTTGCCAAAAAAACAAATCACTAACAGGAAGTTCAATTTTTTCCAGCGTGTCAGAACCACAAAGCCCAATACATGTACAGTACATCATTCGCAGTACGGACCCGAAATTTTGTTTCATGAGTTGAAAAGAAAAACCCGACTAAAAGTGTTGATAGTAATGGTAACAAAAACCACATGATTATTACCTTTCATTTAACATAAAACCATGCATGGATTTGTAATGTTTTCTGAAGTATTGCTGCATTTTTGTGGCTGAAATTTCTACAAGGAAGTTTATCAATATTACTGTTTACCTATGGGATGCTGTTGTTCCTGTTTTTAAAAGTATGTTTTTCAATCGTAATTCTGTTTTCTTTATACTTCAGATACTTTAATGTTGTGGTAAACTTGAAAATTAACAATGGCAAGGAGAATTCTTCTCACACTTCCCCTTTGTGTTTTGTGTCAATTCCCTTTTTTGTGAAAGCCTTTTTTTTTTGTAGTCTTAATTCCTCCAATTTTGGAACTTGGCTATTTTGATCACATGGCTTGAAAGCTTTTTCTATGTGTGGTAAAACAAATGGGAATGGGAAAAAAAAATCCTTTCCCAGTGTTCACTATTGGGTGGATTTGCTTTATACGTACAAAGTATGTATTGGTATATAATTAAATTCCACCCAAACAGCATGCAGATACCTATTGCAACAGGAAGGTAAATGCGTGGGAAAATTCCACTTCTCTTTCTTTGTGAATTATCAAGCTATGTGTAATAGTCATTATTGTATTGGGCACATGAATAGCATTCAGGTCTGGGAAAAACATCAACCAAGGTCCAGCCATGGTAGGACAACAGCTAGCAGAGAATTTCAATTCAAATTTTTTTGTCAGATGCCACAGAAGTATATGACCCATGCAGTACGTACATGTACCAATAGGCCTCATGGTACATTTCCCACAGTATGACTGCAAGTCAACCAGGAAATACCCAAGATAAATAATTTCAACATGAATACCTGGTTTAGTGTGATAAAGGTACAGTGTATTGTGAGGAGTCCATTGTGTTTGTGCATTATTGTACTTTGATTTGATGTACAATATGTACAAGTACAGGGTGCATCAAAAAAAAGTATACACTCAGAAAAATTTCCAAAAAATAAAAACTTTAACAGTTTTAGAATTTCTATCTATACATATTGGTAGGCAGACATTTCAAGCTTTAAATGACACCATGACCATTTGGAAAACTGATCAGGTTATTTTTTAATGAATGTTGGCAAACTTGGCTTGCGCACAAACTTGCAGGGTTTTTAACACGGTCAAAGGTTATCATAGACAAAAGCAGCACACACTCTTCTTTCTTACCAAAAACTGTAAACTTATGTCGATGTTAACCCCCACTTTCCATTTTTCTGCAATCTATCGTATCATACATTTGTATATATGGAGCGTGGTGAATTTCGTTGGCGAATTAGCTCGTCGTGCATTGACGAGCCTCCGTCTTTAAGCCCGCAACGTAACCTTGGCAGCTAGGGCTGTTTTCTTTCTTCTTTTTTTTCCCTCATCATTTTACTTTTATTGTAATTTTATTATTTTGTACACAATTACATGTGCATGTATTTATACCTCTTAAGTGCCAATTTTATTAAAAACTTGAAATACACCATAGCATGCAATAAAATCCACTATCTACAGGTATGTACTTTAAGGCACAGGATCTTAATGAAATTATAGGTTTTCACGCACATTTTAAAACTGTTTTCATTTAAGTTCCTAACCAGTTAATTTCAATTTCACCTAAATTTGAGTGTTACACGCAAATGCCAAAATGGATTTATTTATTGGTCATTCCAAATGATTATGGTCATTCCAAATGATTATGGTCAATCAATTTCAACATTTGCCAAATCAATAATTAAATTCATGTAAGGCGTGAATTTGTTTTTGTTCAACCAATTTTTTCTATAGTCGGGCTGTAAAGAGCTCTGGACGAATTCAAATGAAATAAATGTTAAATTTATTATAATTTAAAAATGACGAAATGGCTTTCTTCACTGACCACACTGCTGATTATATTTATTTATTTTGGAAAAGTGCAAAAGTCTCAACAAATATTAACCAGAGTGACAAAATACAAAATTGAACACGGGATATTTAAAGTCGGCAAATTTCGAGACGAAAGTGAAGTTAACCGACTATGAGTTTGAGTGAAAATTTGTTTTTTAAATGTGCGGAGAAAACCTATTTAATTAAAGAAAATAAAAAATATAAGTACATACATTATATACAATAATGGAAACTTTCCCAGTTTTTCATTTTCCAGCCATAAAACCTCATTTCTTTTTCTTGAGCTAGGCCTACATGTATACAAGTATTGTGCCATTCAAATATTCCCATAATATTTATCATGCCATATTCCAGTGTCAGTTATGCAGAGTTACATTGTAATATAAAGTTTTTGCATCACTGGATAATGATTTTGTCCTTGGACCCCAATATAGACAGCTACCTTGACTTTCATCCATCTGGGGCCTGTTTATTACATCAAGACCCCATCATGCATGCAAACTTTAATTATATAATCAGTCTTTTAGAACGAATGCAAGATTTTGCATATTACATTGTATAAGAGAATTTTATAACATGGAATAACCAATCATGCCATTTTTGGAGAGTGGGTGTTAGCACCGTGTTGTCGGTGGTAAAACCCATGTCAGGGTCTAGTTTGATTAAATTTCAATCCTTTTGAAATTTGAACCCAACAATATTGTTTTTCAAGTCTACTAATGAATGCACAGCATATGGTCCAAAATAGCAAGCCGTTCTGCCTGGGCAGTTTGGATTCAATTGCTTTTTCATCCAGTACTGTACTCTCAGTCTCGGAGTACTCTTACATGTCTTATAAAAAGGCTATTCACGCGTGCGAAATCTTAGGGTTGAAAACATGTGGCGTTCGTACCACACTGAAAATATTTCACCTTCACTGCTCCAAACCGGGGTTGATATTTTCAACCGGGGTTAAATTCTCACCTCAGGTTGAAAATGCTAGTGTGAAACAAGTTTGGCCTGGGGCCAATTTCATAGAGGTGTGTTTAAGCACAAATATTTAAACTCTTGCTTAGTATAAAACGTTACCAGTATTAAAACCCTCATGTTATATAAGTAGTGTATGACCAGTGTTAGAGGACTGTTTTGTGACCATGATAATCTCATAAAGGTTTTGCTGGTAACCTCATTTTATCAAGCAAAGTTTTGTATGCTTAAGCAGTATGGTTAATAAGGCCAAACAAAATAAATGGTGTGTTTACGATAACGGCCTAAAACAAATCCAGGTATGTAGGTAGGTAGGTAGGTAGGAAAATAATTTTATTTTGTCATTTTGTTTTTACATTTCAGTTCATGCATTTGCGTGTTGTTTTGCAATGTTTGAAAGTGTGCTTTAAAAAAAGAAGAAATGCCACAGCTACGTGTAGGATGAAACCAGTGACTCTTCCACAATGCAAAGACATTTTGTTTAAGTATTTTTTTATTTGTTTATTTGTTTTTTCATTTTATTTGTTTATTTGTTTATTTTGAAATTTTTAGTTGCAGATAGTCTTGTTATTTTTGTATTTTTAACAGATTACACTGACAGTAGAGCAGCTCCCTACACTTATGGACGGAGAATCATACAGCTGTCAGTTTGATGTCCTACCACGGTCTGCAGGAATGACCAATGGCAACACTATACAGTGTAGGACTCCAGATACGGGGGATAGACCACCGGTTCCTTTATCGGGTAAATCAATTTCGTCTTACTATTTAAACCTTCTACTTGCCGTTTGCATGAGTTGTTAACAGAATTCTTAACAATATATATATTTGTTTTCTTCAAATATTGCAGAAGATCGTGTTGGGATGCGGTTAGGTGTGTTTTCATCTGAAACCAACATAAACTTCATATCAACAGTTTTCAACTTCTATGACTGTTCCAGGCACTCGTCGTAAGTGAAAATATACATATACTCCACACTTAGTTCATTTCAGTTCTAATAAATGCAATATACATAGTAAATTACATTCTTAATTATAAAAAATTTAGATGGGTTAAGAGTTGCATTCCATTGACAAATCTCTTGTCTATTCATGAATAACCTGGATTAACTGGCCAAAAATGACAGTTACATTAAAACCAGGCCAATAATGAAAGTTGGTTAACCCACAGATTTTCCAGCTTAAAGGGCCCTTATTTAGGATTTTTATCAATGAAATCTATGCTTTAAAACCACTCTACTCAGTTAAAGTCATAAAAATCCTATTTGGAGCTTGCTTTGGGGGTTAAAACAAAGGTTTTTAGTTTTTATGCTAATGCAAATATGCATATTCATGACCAAGGTCACTATGTCACAAGAGGCAAACACAAGAAAATCACATTCATCTGTGCACAAAAGATTCCACTTTTTTCTCAATTTTCCTGAAACTTTTGTAATCCATGGCTGTTTGAGTTTGTTTTACATGTTGCCTGCTGTAAGCCATGACAAAACTGGGGTTAGAAACTGCAACAATTTGCCACAAGTCCAACTTGAAGTCTTATGTTTTTTCTTAACTTTTCCCTTCTGTCTTCCTTATGTGATGCACTCAAAACAGCGCCCTCTGTCTGTGATTTATTGCAGTGAAATCTTCAAAGTTGAAAAAGGCCACCTTTTATTGATTTTACATCCAAACGAACAATAGTATGTCTTGCTGAACAAGTAATCCGTCATTATGAAGCAAAGCTTAGGCACAAAGTAGTTTAGCATGTCACAGGCCCTTTAACTTCCCACAGCCTATTCATAAAAATGTGATTCAAAGTGTGGTCCACATGCGCATCATTTGGTTGCCACACATGCTGTAGGAAATGGTTTTTTGTTGTACTGGTGTCGGAGATAGCCAGTAATGTAGTTGATTCACGAGGTTAAAATTTGTAGTGTGAAACAAAACCCCGTGTCATTTTATTTGTTTGTAGCTTCACATATTAAAACGTTACCGGGGATGTGATTTTTCCTCTTTTTTTTCTCGAAAATCCGCTTTTTTTTTCAGCCCAAAAACTAATAAGTCGTAGCGCATGACAAATTTCACGCGCACTAAAATTTCTTACAAAATACATTTACAATATTGGATGGACTGGTATTAAGTCTAAGCGAAGTGTCAGGTACCCGATGCAACATCCATATGCAATACGCGTGAGACTGATTCAGGACCCGACTGAAACAACTGTTGAGTGTGTGCATGATAAACGTGTTTGTGTGGTTGTGTACTGTGTAAAGCTAGCGAGCAATTGTTTTTTTTTCAAACATCCAATCACATCTCTGAGTTACCTAGTCAGAGCCGGGTAGCGTGAAGCACACCAAGGGTAATAAAATTACACTAAAACTAATTGTCCACACACTGGGGAACTCTGCAGTATACCTGGTTTTAACATTGCCAGTTTCAAACTGAAAACTATTTGTTCAATTTTTCTTTAATAACATTTTTCCATTTGTTTCTAGTTTTTTTTCTTCCTTTTTTTTGTTTGCAGTTGCACACCGTGTGTCAGCAGCAACTGGGACTGTGATTGGTGTGTGAATGACAACAGGTGCACCCACAGGAGTGAAGAGTGCAGTCAGGGAGACTACGTCATCACAGGAGATAATGTAATTCAAAGGCATTCTCAACTTCTGTTTTTAAAAAGGCTGTTATATCATTTGCAACGGCCCACATTTGATAGCAGCAGCCGATTTCACAAAACATTGTGTAGCTTGCGCAATTTTTTAAAATGGCATAACCCCCATACATGTATGCTTCCGTGTAATTATCACAGGACTGTTGCGCAGCTTCCGTAATAAAAAGTTGCGCAAGCAGGCTTACGCAGTGCGCAATGATTTGTGAAATTGGCTGCAGGAGTGACAAATGCCACATAAATTAATTTCTGTCCGAGATTGTACTTTCTGTAAGAGCGTGTTTCTACTAAAACTGGTAACCATTTTCAAAACGGTTCGGAAACAGCTTTATGGTGTTACAGGCGCCGATCCAGTGGGGGGTTTTGGGGTTCAACTTCCCCCTGCTGTGACTCAAAATAAAATTTTAAAATAAACAATGTAATGCATTTTGTGTCCGCCTGACCGCAACAGTCTGATATAAAAAAGACTGGCAATACTGGCAAAACTCCTCCCTGAAAAAAATCCTGAATCCGCTCTAAGTGTGAGGTTTGGGTGGAGTTACAATTTCTTAGTGCTTTTTTTGTTGTTGTAATAAAATTACATTGATGTTTCTAGATGTCGATGCATGATTAACAAACATCATGATCAACAAACATCTGCTCTGTCCACATTTGCAGAATCCCGATGCGTCCATTATGCGAGGACAGTCCTTCTGTCCACAATTGCAACCCCAGATGGGGGAGGTGCTTGTGCCTGTTGGTATTCCCAATATTATCTCAGTCAATGCCAGGAACTTACCTGTAGGAAATCAGGTAAAACATTTCGTTTAAATGTCAAGCTTTTGTGGTAGTTTTGCAAACGAACATGATGTGAGTTATATTGTGGTACCTCACAAGGTTTAGATTTGGAGAGAGGAAAGTGCACCAATACTATTCAGATTGCAGATTCAAAGGAACACAGGGGGACAGAAGGAAATAATGGTACAGTTGTATATGGGTCATTCCATGAAGTTAAGGAACAAAGTGTGACATTTCTTCATTTCTACAAAAATGGTCAACAAGGGAGCAATGAATCGTCATTTATATAACGATGTTGCATGATGTGGTGGCTTACACTGTTTGGGGGTAATTTGGAAGTCTTCAGTGTTGACAAAGTGACGCCATTTTGAATTATTTAACAAAGTGGTGGTTGTGGATTTAAGTTGGAAAATCAATACAGTTCAACTGCTTTCACTCCAACTACAAATGTTTTCATGTTGAATTTGAAATTAACACAGTTCTCAAACTAAACACTCCTTTTTAATTTGAATTTGGAGGATTCTAGCTTAAATTTCAAGAAAATCTGCTAAAAATCACCAAATGTCACACCTACATTTGAAAAAATCTATAATTAGTTGACATCTAAATTTAAATCCTTGAGGATTTTGTTACAACTAATGAATGTTTTAAATTTCTCTCATCCAACAGCTTGAATTTCTGAATAGCATTGATTCATGGGGTGATCAAGGGCAAAAAAAAAGTAAAAATGGTTGTGGATGTAACACGGAAACCCTGTTCCTCAACTTCATGGAATGACCCATATATTAAAGATTTGTAATGCATAGTTCCAAGTTTACCTATAGCCCCGCCCCCGTGGATATTGTTGCTATGACTCACAGGCTATCGTCAAAAATGGCGACACACTACGCACAAAGCAAAGGGACTTTCAACGGAAAGCACAGATTCATTGGAGAAAACTCAAAGGTATTCATGTTTCAGGGTCGACAGTTATCTTAGAACACACCGAGTAAAGGGCCAGTAATACAGGGATGTCATATCATGACATACGTGCTTTCGTACCTTTTGAACAACGAAACGACCGGCCTTGAAACCAAATATTCACCCGGATCATCGCATACAACATTGTACAAATTGTATGGGGCCGGCAGAACATATCGCGTGATCATGTTGTTGTGAGACAGTGCACTTTGACCTATGTCAGTGATATCTGCTAGCTCTGTTGTGATTGGTCGGCGGGTTCGATTGATTGACAGGTCGGAACTATGCATTGTAATGACTCATCCAGATGTATTTTCATACAGGTATCAGTTTTCAGGTTTTCCTGCTCGCACATCAAGTGATATTCAAAATAACTTTGTCAGTTTCTTTAGAGATTTACTGTGGAAGAATTTACCGTCAAAGATTTTTAAAGAGTTTTACTGATTTACACATAATTTATGAATGGGAAATAAAGTTTGTTTTAGTGGTTATCCAGGCCTCCAATTGCAAGTCCCCTAGCCGGTCTATACAGTTATAAGACCAGCAAAACAAATTTGTATTCCCTTAATTAATCATGGCCTTCATTTTTAGATGTACAAATGTTCCCTGAGTGTGGATGATGATGAACAAACCACTACAGCAACATTGATGCCCAATGATGTTATCCAGTGTGACAGTCGAAAGGTACCTTGAAGATTGACAGATTTAGTGGTTCATGCTCTGTTTGGTAATACAGGATCTCCATAAAAAAGGAAACCCATCTTTAAATGCAAATTATCAGAAATCTGAGCAATATTTCAAAAAGAGGTGTGTATGTAGGGAAAGTCCAATGGTACCAGGGTCATTATGTAACTGTCATGTATGACTGACCAAACATGGCCATTATGAAAGGTTGTGAAATCATCACTGTGACAAGTTATTTTCCTGTGTGGTAATGGATGTGTGGGCATCTTAAACATTCTTTTGCTGTTACATCCATGTAATGTTTGATTGTATGGCCTGCATCATTGTGTAAATTTGTTGGGCAGTAACTCCATTATGTAAGAATTTTTTACCAAACAAATTTCCAAGCACTGACCCTGGTACCATTAGCCTTTTTTAAGTATGGCGGACACAATAGGAGGGCGCACTTTGCAGTGGGTATAAAATCGACTAAAATGCAAAATAACTAAGTTTTTCAATTTACACTTATTAATTTTATTTATAATTCTGTCTATGTATTATAATTACAACATGTAAATCAAGTTTTTGGAAAGAAATACAATTGATAAAAAAATTCATACCCAAATTAAATTGCGCCCTCTCCTTTTGTTCCGCCATACTTCTAAAAGGCTAATTAAACAGAGGACAGTCTGGACTTTCCCTACACACCTCTTTTTGAAATATTGCACAGATTTCTGATAATCTGCATTTAAAGATAGATATCCTTCTTTAATGGACACCCTGAAGCTAATAACACTTTGAAGCATTCTGTTGTATTTTATATTAACTGTTCATACTGGATGTAGTCTTTCTTTCTTTTAAAAAGTACACATATGGCGCCAAAGAGCAGACATTTAATGCATCATTGAAGGTGACTTGGAATGGCAACAGACAGCTGGACGATAATCATAACTTCATGGGTAAGCTAGAGATACATGTACATATTCTTGTGACCAGTTGTTTTTAGCATGTGGTTGCTGGCTGAATAGCAAACCTGTATGCATATGGGTCTTTCCACAGTAATGAGGTACATTTCTGTAACATTCAAGATCTTAGGTCCCAGTTCACTTCAAATGTCTTCATTTTATCTTTAAATTATCAAGCTAAACTGAGGAAATAACTTTTTCACCAAGGGTGAAAACCCCGTGCACAAATTTTCCTATTACGCATGTAACAAAGACGGGAAAAAAAGTCGCAAAATAGTCTGTCCACGTTACATACGTAATAGGAAAATTTGTACACAAGCTTTTCAAAAATCTATGTTGTGGCAGCAATTTCTTACCTTTTCGGGCAAAAGTTATCTCCTGAGAACAAAACAAGGACATTTCTTTAATTGTGAGATAACTAAAGACATCTGAAAGGAATTATTGACTTATTTTTCAAATGTACCCCATTACTGTGGAAAGACCTATATGAAACCAGGAATGGATTTCACAAAGCGCACTACAATCCTTAACACCAGTTGCGAGGGGTAAACCACTGCACGTGCATCCGGAGTAACGTGCCTTTCAAGTTACGAAGGATAGTAGCACTTCGTGAAGCATTCGTGAGCATTAGATTTGGTCTTCAAATTTTGTTCATTGCACCCTTCTGCTGGGCATACAAAGATATGTACCGATAAGGACCATATCATTTTTCCTTCATATATTTGGATATTTTATTGCACATTAGTTTGTTCAGTTGCTAGGGGTATTTCATTGTACCTCGTATACATGTAGCTCAGCTGGTAGGGAATCTGCCTCGTGTGTAAAAGTCCTGGCTTCAAATCGTAATGAGAACCATGTATTTCTCTCTCATCTCATGTTTGGCCATTAAGCCCAATGTAATTTATATATTTCTTCCCAATATAATGGGCAGTTACATTACTAACTTTCTTCTATGTCCATGAAATTAAACCAAGATTTTGATTTCACTTCACAGTCACACTGTACAAATGTGTTGTTGATCGTCGAGACTGCAGTCGATGTCTGTCCAATGAAACTGCAAGACCCGAGCTTGAGTGTCGGTGGTGCGGCAGCCGGTGTGCGTTCAAGGACGATCCTGTGTGTAATGCTGGGTCTCTGGATTCCAGCGATCCGTGTCCTGCTCCTCTACTAGAGATGGTAAAATTATGCATTGGAAATGATTTTTTTTTTGTTAAATAGTATTTTGACATATAGTAGGGGTGCTTTCGGAGGTTTTCTATATTTTTTTAATTATTAAAACACATTTGGGCTAATTTAGTTCAAAATCCAAGTTATTCCCATTCGGAACCCTTTTTTGGAGCTTATATACATGTCACTTTTAATGTTAGATAACTACTTTTCCCGTATTAGGACGACCGATTTGGGAAGAGTGCTCTAGGGAACCACTAAAACGGCAAATTTGTCGGCAAGAAACTCTGCCGTTGACACCCATTTTTTCGACTTAAAGTTCTCATAAAAATGTTTTTCAACCTAGACGAAAATGGTTTTTGACCTAATAAAAATGGTTTTTGACCTAATAAAGATGGTTTTTGAAGCACTTGGCGTTAGGACGACCGGCTATCGGTCGCCCTAATGCGGTCGGTCGTCCTAATACGCCTTGTTTACCCATAACCGGTCGCCCTAATACTGGAAAGGTAGGTTGTTGAGTTCACACACCAGTCAGGCCAACCCTGGGAAATATGGGCCTCGAGCCAAGCCCCATTCATTTCTCTATAGACCTACATGTAAGCATTTGAGTACAACTCTGTTGCCGCCCTGCATAATAAAAGCTATTAAGCATTTTACTTTTAACCCATTACACAATGTAAACAACAGCTATTTGTAACCAATGGTCTGGCAGAGAAATAGTCCCAGGGTACAGTGGGCTGGTGGTCTTTAGTGGTTGGGATCCGGAGTCTCTCCTGTGAATCCAAGTGTAATTTTATGTGTGGTGCATGTTGGAGGGTTGAGGGATGATCTACATGTACATGTGGAATCCTCTGATAATCGACAATGCTAAAATGTTGCTAAAGCTGAGGATTCTGCTTAACAGTTGTGTGCAACCAGGGCCTGATTTCATAGAGCTGCTTAACAGCCTATTTTGTGTTAACTAAGCTAGTGTCACCCTACATCATAAACATCGTAAATGGTAAGCAGTGCTTAGTATACATGTATGCAGAACCAAACTTATGATAAGGATTGATGCAACAATGGTTGTTTCTAAGCATGCAAATGTTTAAGCATGCCGCAACCGTGAAGTAGCACTTAAACCAAGCATGATTCGTCTGCTATAGTAAGTACGGCTTTTTGTTTAATGTTTTTCACTCTATTAAAGCCCCAGCTCACTATTGGTAATCTCGAAAAGCAGAAATTTTCGCAGATTTACGCATAACTTACACAATATAAACATGATGACCGTAGAAAACTTTCCCTGGAATGGTTTTGTCTGAAGTGCTATAGTCTTTAAGAAATAAGCAAAATAATGATTTTTCGTCTCGCGAGACGTAAATTTATTTCGCCATAAAACCACCTCGCCCTGAAGCACTTCACCCAAAGGCCATTTCACCCCAAAACCACTTCGTCCAAACACAACCTCGCCCAAATGCCACTTCGCCCCAAAACAACTTCGTGCACAGGCAGTGGTTCAGGGCGAAGTGGGCCAGTGCGAAGTGGTTTGGGGGCGAAGTGACTGCAAACCCTTTTTTGACTGTTTTCTCAAAAGTTAGACCAAGTACGGATCTGATTTTTGCTCAGGTTGGTTTTAATCATACATACCTTCAATCACACAGGGGGATAAAACTATTTGTAACAGTTTACCAAACATGAGCAGGGGCTTTAAATTGGTCCCGGTTCATTGCAAATGATGAACCGGTCCATAAGCAGGGCATAATTTATCCGGTATCGCATCGCAATTTGCGATGCATTTGACCCTCCATAGCGATGCAATTTTGTCCTTGTGTAGCAATGATTGCGATGCATTGATTATAATAAAACATCAGACACTCGTCTGATCAGACACTGTTTGAACTTCGTAATAAACCAATTCGTAATAAACCCAATTTGGCGAGCGCAAACGTTTGAAAAATAGTTCTATGAAAACTACGAACAACGAAATGTTTTGGGCGCCATTTTGAATAGCGATCACACGCGCGCTGGTTTCCATACACATACTAGTATATCAATCAACACGCTGGTGCCCTGCAATAGTAGTATCGATACTGTACTAACCGAAAAACTTGTTTACGACATATACCTGGTTCCCAGATGTTTTCAAGCATATTATACCAACATCGGTACATGATAATAAAATATCGATTCCTGTATTTTTCGATGTTTCGGTTACTTTGCAATAAAATCAACAAAAGTACATGACAAAAAGTATCGTTCTCAATCCGAATTACGTGAATTCGGTTGTCAAAACAAATATTAAGGCGAAAATTTTGAAATTCGTAACTTTCAAGAGCAATTTCGTATTTTCGTAATTTATTAATAAATTTGTAATAACTACGATTTTTTCGTAATAGTTGGCAGCTATGAAAATGTATCGTGTCATTTGTGTCACAAAAGACACCGGTCTGATTCTGAATAAGTGCTCTTTTTTTATTAATTTAACATTGCTACTAGTAGTAGGCCTATTAGTAGTACACAACATTTCAAAACTGCTACACAAACTTTCCAAACTGCTACACAAAATCAAAAATGTATAGCAAAATTGCTATACATTTTTTTTGCTGTAAATTATGCCCTGATAAGGTTAGATTAATCTTGAGGTTAAATGATTTTAACATAGGATTGTTTACACAAGTGTTCAATCTTCAAAATGTGTCCTCACTTGGCTTTAATTGTCCGATCAAGGTACGCTTTGGAGTTTCCTCTTTATCCTCTTAAAACTTCTCCCTTCTCTTTAACAAATTTTTGGACCATGTCTACAATGACAAGGCACTTTGCCAGCGATGCACTTTTCAAAGCAATACTAGTTTAGTTGTTATAATTTGAAGGCTGCTTTAAATAAAAGTTGCACATCATCCTCTTTTTTAAAGGTGGATCCTCTCACTGGGCCAATGGAAGGAAACACCACCATTGAAATCACTGGGACGAATATCGGACGGAGGTTTCAGGATGTACGCAGTGTGATGGTGGGTCAGCAGCCCTGTAACTTGACAGGACTCGATGACCAATACGTTACTGGAAAAAGGTAATAATAATAATAATAATAATAATAATAATAATTTAAATAACGCTGGATGCCGCAATGGGGCGACACTTCGGCAAGACTCTCGCCGGAGACCACCGAAATTTCGGCAAGAGTCACTCAAAATGACACCTTATTTTTTTACCCGAAGCTTCCAGAGATGCTTCCAGACCTAAGAGAATCGGTTCCAGACCTAATAAAAATGGTTCTCGATTTAAAAAAAATGGTTTTTGACCTAAAAAAATTAATTTTAAACTCAAAAATATTAGGACGACACCAAAATGTCGCCCTATTGAGCACGTCGGCCTAATATACTTTTTTTACACACGATTTGTCGCCCTATCCTACAATTCATAGTTTTTTATATTGCGCAAATTCCATAAAAGAAATGATGTTCAAATGCGCATAACAATACAGTGTACTAACACTACAACTAAAAAATTTGTTAAAATAAAAAGATACTAATTACTAATTAACACATAAAAAGTACGATAACATACATCGATCGATCAATCATTTATACATGCGCTGAGGAACAAGTGTGTTTTTAATTTAAGCTTAAATTCTGCAAGAGTCGGTGCTGAGCGGACATTTTGGGGCAGTCGGTACATGACTATGCTTCATTTTTCAGCAGTGTTTAAAGGCCCACTGTATCATTCGCAATGACCCAAAATATTAATCAAGTTGACAAAGAAAATGATCGACTTGGTAGCAACTATCCAATAAAATGTTTCCCCACGAGATGATATAATTTTACCAGAAATTAATCCATGAAGAAGAAATTTATTTAGATCAATTGCAAACGATTTACTTGGAAGCCTGCCCTCTTATTAAAGATTGAAATTTACTTAGTTGGTTTGTATCTGGGGGGTTCCGTAGGTAGGTTACACTGTGCAAGTGCACTAGACTGGTCGCGCACACAACCAGTATGACGCGAGCCACAGAGTACATACGTACCTATGCACCTATCAATTGTTCCCCCCCCCCCCCCGCGCTACCCCACCCCCTAGGTGGGGGTTTGGTCACATTTTTTATGCCCCAGGGTGGGCCATTTGGCCCATTTTCTGCGCAATTTTGCGCATGTTTTGCACCCGAGGGTGGGGATTTTTGTCACCTAAATGTTGCCCCAGGGGTGGGGATTTTGTCACGCAAAAAGTGACAATCTCCACCTCTTAGGTGGGGTAGCCCTGGGGGTTGGGAACAATTGATAGGTGCATTATACAAACGCGACGAACAGAGAACAAACATATGAATTTAAAATAAGTCACGAATAATCATTTTGAAACTCCTCGTCACGCTTCGGCAAAACTAGATTTTGATGTTTTTGGAAAACGTGGTACATTTGACAGAGTTGAAACGTCTTCAGATAGGTTTTTCATGTCCTTCTTTTGATATACATGTATATGGTTTTGTTTCCATATTTGCTAAAAAAAACGATCATCTGTAGGGCCTTTAATGAGTGGCCTTCGTCCTCCCCCATCCAAACTCATGGACATTTCTCCTCATTTCTATCAAATTAATTCAATCTGGGTCATCATCCCCAAAATTAACCCTGGTTGAAGGAACAGGCTCATCAGCACTGTGTGCACGGCAAATTCGTGCCACGAAATATGCTTACTTCGTGGCACGAATCTGGCGCGCATGCATTGCTGATGAGCCTGTTCCTTTAATGTCATTCATAGTTGAACTCTATTAACTAATGAATTAAATCCATCCATGTTTTTCCAGTGTTCGTTGCAAGACCGCTCCAATGAACCCTGGAACACCACAGCCCATTACCGTCTCTGTAGCTCCAGTCTCCCCTTCAGATGGTGCCGAGTTGACCAGCTCTGGTGTAGTCAGCTTCATATATACGGTAAATACCCTGTTTTCTAGGTTTCCTCGTAAATAAGCCCAATCAAAACATGTTTGTAACTCGCCATCACCGCAACCTTTTTAATTCTCAAAATCTTCAGAAGGCCCATTTTCGTTTTTATATTTTCTGTGTGAAGTTACAAAAAAATAAATTCCAACTTGTCTTTTATAAAATTTGTCCCATCAGCGCAGTGACAAAAATGAACCACTTGATGGGCACTTAAAACTGAATGACGCATACAAAAACAAAAATCAAAATTGCTTTTTTGATTCAATGTCAATCTCTGACCAAGATGAAAAGGAAGATTAATCAGGATAAATTTTAAAGATTCTTTTTTTTTAAATAATGGTCCTAAAAAAATGTTTATGGTGTAATTTTAAAACTAAAATCAATACTGAGTCAAGAGATTTCGTTCTTATGAAATTAAACTCTTTTAAGTGATAGAGCATCTGCCTAGTGTCAGAGGTCCCGGGTTCGAATCCCGATAAGGCCCTTACGATTTTTCTCTCATCCCAAGTTTGGTTGTTTCATTTCAGTGGTGATCAGACACCATACCAGAGGTTGTGTTCGTTATTTTGCCCAGTTGCGCCACCATGCAACACCGAGAGAATAATTGGGTCTATCGGGAAAACCTGAGGGAGTATACCAACTGTGCCTTATAGCTCAGCTGGTAGAGCATCTCCCTAGTGTCAAAGGTCCCGGGTTCAAATCCCGATAAGGCCCTTACGATTTTTCTCTCATCCCAAGTTTAAGTGATTTAAAGGAAAATGAGAAAATCTACCCAGTAAAACTTCTATTAAAGACACCATACATGTATGCTTGTCCATATTTATCCATGGAAGAAAATTCTAATTTTAATGCCCAAGATCTATAAGTAGCCTTGTGTAGCGTTCACCAAAAAGAGGGTCGGCAAAGCTGGTACTGCTTTATCTCCATTAATTGGACGCAATGTCCTAATCAATAAAAACAAAATTACTAGATACTGCAAAACAGACGCCATTCGACAAACAACGTCCACAATGTCGGAATGATTTTTGTGATGGTACCGGTAGTTGGATACAGTGAAACTTGTATATAGTGGCCACCCTCGGGACCTTAAAATTGGCCACTATAAACAGGTGGCCTCTTTATAGAGTTTACTTACTTATCTCGAAAATCAAAAATGTTCACAGATTTGCGCCCAACTTACACAGTATAAACATGATGACCGTAGAAAACTTGCCCTAAAATGGTTTTGTCTGAAGTGCTATAGTCTTTGAGAAATGAGTAAAACAATTAGTTTTCGTCTCA
>JBBELK010000310.1:0-48414 GCA_037783545.1 Henricia sp. BOLD:AAB3569 | reverse complement strand
GTGCGCAATATAGAGTCTTTGGAGCATGCAAAATTTGAAGTTCGTCGGAACATTTTTCGACCTCCAAATTTGCCGACGTTTGGACCACACTTTGACCAAAATCCCGTCCCAAACTGGGCCGTGTCAACGACAGTCCGAAGGACTGAGCATGCGCACGAGTCAGGAGTACACCAAAGAGGTGTGTACAGACAGCCACAGGTTGCGGGAGCATCCAGGAAGCGCCAACCCCTTTTTTTCTCTAAACTCTGAAATTTCTCTGCCATTTCCCGGCGAAAGTCTGTCAATTTTTTAGGACAAGTGCGCAATATAGAGTCTTTGGAGCATGCAAAATTTGAAGTTCGTCGGAACATTTTTCGACCTCCAAATTTGCCGACGTTTGGACCACACTTTGACCAAAATCCCGTCCCAAACTGGGCCGTGTCAACGAAAGAGCATGCGCACGAGTCAGGAGTACACCAAAGAGGTGTGTACAGACAGCCACAGGTTGCGGGAGCATCCAGGAAGCGCCAACCCCTTTTTTTTCTAAACTCTGAAATTTCTCTGCCATTTCCCGGCGAAAGTCTGTCAATTTTTTAGGACAAGTGCGCAATATAGAGTCTTTGGAGCATGCAAAATTTGAAGTTCGTCGGAAAATTTTTCGACATCCAAATTTGCCGACGTTTGGACCACACTTTGACCAAAATCCCGTCCCAAACTGGGCCGTGTCAACGACAGTCCGAAGGACTGAAGATGCGCACGAGTCAGGAGTACACCAAAGAGGTGTGTACAGACAGCCACAGGTTGCGGGAGCATCCAGGAAGCGCCAACCCCTTTTTTTTTCTAAACTCTGAAATTTCTCTGCCATTTCCTGGCGAAAGTCTGTCAATTTTTTAGGACAAGTGCGCAATATAGAGTCTTTGGAGCATGCAAAATTTGAAGTTCGTCTGAACATTTTTCGACCTCCAAATTTGCCGACGTTTGGACCACACTTTGACCAAAATCCCGTCCCAAACTGGGCCGTGTCAACGACAGTCCGAAGGACTGAGCATGCGCACGAGTCAGGAGTGCCACAGGTTGCGGGAGCATCCAGGAAGCGCCAACCCCTTTTTTTCTCTAAACTCTGAAATTTCTCTGCCATTTCCCGGCGAAAGTCTGTCAATTTTTTAGGACAAGTGCGCAATATAGAGTCTTTGGAGCATGCAAAATTTGAAGTTCGTCGGAACATTTTTCGACCTCCAAGTTTGCCGACGTTTGGACCACACTTTGACCAAAATCCCGTCCCAAACTGGGCCGTGTCAACGAAAGAGCATGCGCACGAGTCAGGAGTACACCAAAGAGGTGTGTACAGACAGCCACAGGTTGCGGGAGCATCCAGGAAGCGCCAACCCCTTTTTTTTTCTAAACTCTGATATTTCTCTGCCATTTCCCGGCGAAAGTCTGTCAATTTTTTAGGACAAGTGCGCAATATAGAGTCTTTGGAGCATGCAAAATTTGAAGTTCGTCGGAACATTTTTCGACCTCCAAATTTGCCGACGTTTGGACCACACTTTGACCAAAATCCCGTCCCAAACTGGGCCGTGTCAACGACAGTCCGAAGGACTGAGCATGCGCACGAGTCAGGAGTACACCAAAGAGGTGTGTACAGACAGCCACAGGTTGCGGGAGCATCCAGGAAGCGCCAACCCCTTTTTTTTTCTAAACTCTGAAATTTCTCTGCCATTTCCCGGCGAAAGTCTGTCAATTTTTTAGGACAAGTGCGCAATATAGAGTCTTTGGAGCATGCAAAATTTGAAGTTCGTCTGAACATTTTTCGACCTCCAAATTTGCCGACGTTTGGACCACACTTTGACCAAAATCCCGTCCCAAACTGGGCCGTGTCAACGACAGTCCGAAGGACTGAGCATGCGCACGAGTCAGGAGTACACCAAAGAGGTGTGTACAGACAGCCACAGGTTGCGGGAGCATCCAGGAAGCGCCAACCCCTTTTTTTTTCTAAACTCTGAAATTTCTCTGCCATTTCCTGGCGAAAGTCTGTCAATTTTTTAGGACAAGTGCGCAATATAGAGTCTTTGGAGCATGCAAAATTTGAAGTTCGTCTGAACATTTTTCGACCTCCAAATTTGCCGACGTTTGGACCACACTTTGACCAAAATCCCGTCCCAAACTGGGCCGTGTCAACGACAGTCCGAAGGACTGAGCATGCGCACGAGTCAGGAGTGCCACAGGTTGCGGGAGCATCCAGGAAGCGCCAACCCCTTTTTTTCTCTAAACTCTGAAATTTCTCTGCCATTTCCCGGCGAAAGTCTGTCAATTTTTTAGGACAAGTGCGCAATATAGAGTCTTTGGAGCATGCAAAATTTGAAGTTCGTCGGAACATTTTTCGACCTCCAAGTTTGCCGACGTTTGGACCACACTTTGACCAAAATCCCGTCCCAAACTGGGCCGTGTCAACGAAAGAGCATGCGCACGAGTCAGGAGTACACCAAAGAGGTGTGTACAGACAGCCACAGGTTGCGGGAGCATCCAGGAAGCGCCAACCCCTTTTTTTTTCTAAACTCTGATATTTCTCTGCCATTTCCCGGCGAAAGTCTGTCAATTTTTTAGGACAAGTGCGCAATATAGAGTCTTTGGAGCATGCAAAATTTGAAGTTCGTCGGAACATTTTTCGACCTCCAAATTTGCCGACGTTTGGACCACACTTTGACCAAAATCCCGTCCCAAACTGGGCCGTGTCAACGACAGTCCGAAGGACTGAGCATGCGCACGAGTCAGGAGTACACCAAAGAGGTGTGTACAGACAGCCACAGGTTGCGGGAGCATCCAGGAAGCGCCAACCCCTTTTTTTCTCTAAACTCTGAAATTTCTCTGCCATTTCCCGGCGAAAGTCTGTCAATTTTTTTAGGACAAGTGCGCAATATAGAGTCTTTGGAGCATGCAAAATTTGAAGTTCGTCGGAACATTTTTCGACCTCCAAATTTGCCGACGTTTGGACCACACTTTGACCAAAATCCCGTCCCAAACTGGGCCGTGTCAACGACAGTCCGAAGGACTGAGCATGCGCACGAGTCAGGAGTACACCAAAGAGGTGTGTACAGACAGCCACAGGTTGCGGGAGCATCCAGGAAGCGCCAACCCCTTTTTTTCTCTAAGCTCTGAAATTTCTCTGCCATTTCCCGGCGAAAGTCTGTCAATTTTTTAGGACAAGTGCGCAATATAGAGTCTTTGGAGCATGCAAAATTTGAAGTTCGTCGGAACATTTTTCGACCTCCAAATTTGCCGACGTTTGGACCACACTTTGACCAAAATCCCGTCCCAAACTGGGCCGTGTCAACGACAGTCCGAAGGACTGAGCATGCGCACGAGTCAGGAGTACACCAAAGAGGTGTGTACAGACAGCCACAGGTTGCGGGAGCATCCAGGAAGCGCCAACCCCTTTTTTTTCTAAACTCTGAAATTTCTCTGCCATTTCCCGGCGAAAGTCTGTCAATTTTTTAGGACAAGTGCGCAATATAGAGTCTTTGGAGCATGCAAAATTTGAAGTTCGTCGGAACATTTTTCGACCTCCAAATTTGCCGACGTTTGGACCACACTTTGACCAAAATCCCGTCTTAAACTGGGCCGTGTCAACGACAGTCCGAAGGACTGAGCATGCGCACGAGTCAGGAGTACACCAAAGAGGTGTGTACAGACAGCCACAGGTTGCGGGAGCATCCAGGAAGCGCCAACCCCTTTTTTTGTAAACTCTGAAATTTCTCTGCCATTTCCCGGCGAAAGTCTGTCAATTTTTTAGGACAAGTGCGCAATATAGAGTCTTTGGAGCATGCAAAATTTGAAGTTCGTCGGAACATTTTTCGACCTCCAAATTTGCCGACGTTTGGACCACACTTTGACCAAAATCCCGTCCCAAACTGGGCCGTGTCAACGACAGTCCGAAGGACTGAGCATGCGCACGAGTCAGGAGTACACCAAAGAGGTGTGTACAGACAGCCACAGGTTGCGGGAGCATCCAGGAAGCGCCAACCCCTTTTTTTGTAAACTCTGAAATTTCTCTGCCATTTCCCGGCGAAAGTCTGTCAATTTTTTAGGACAAGTGCGCAATATAGAGTCTTTGGAGCATGCAAAATTTGAAGTTCGTCGGAACATTTTTCGACCTCCAAATTTGCCGACGTTTGGACCACACTTTGACCAAAATCCCGTCCCAAACTGGGCCGTGTCAACGAAAGAGCATGCGCACGAGTCAGGAGTACACCAAAGAGGTGTGTACAGACAGCCACAGGTTGCGGGAGCATCCAGGAAGCGCCAACCCCTTTTTTTTTCTAAACTCTGAAATTTCTCTGCCATTTCCCGGCGAAAGTCTGTCAATTTTTTAGGACAAGTGCGCAATATAGAGTCTTTGGAGCATGCAAAATTTGAAGTTCGTCTGAACATTTTTCGACCTCCAAATTTGCCGACGTTTGGACCACACTTTGACCAAAATCCCGTCCCAAACTGGGCCGTGTCAACGACAGTCCGAAGGACTGAGCATGCGCACGAGTCAGGAGTACACCAAAGAGGTGTGTACAGACAGCCACAGGTTGCGGGAGCATCCAGGAAGCGCCAACCCCTTTTTTTTTCTAAACTCTGAAATTTCTCTGCCATTTCCTGGCGAAAGTCTGTCAATTTTTTAGGACAAGTGCGCAATATAGAGTCTTTGGAGCATGCAAAATTTGAAGTTCGTCTGAACATTTTTCGACCTCCAAATTTGCCGACGTTTGGACCACACTTTGACCAAAATCCCGTCCCAAACTGGGCCGTGTCAACGACAGTCCGAAGGACTGAGCATGCGCACGAGTCAGGAGTGCCACAGGTTGCGGGAGCATCCAGGAAGCGCCAACCCCTTTTTTTCTCTAAACTCTGAAATTTCTCTGCCATTTCCCGGCGAAAGTCTGTCAATTTTTTAGGACAAGTGCGCAATATAGAGTCTTTGGAGCATGCAAAATTTGAAGTTCGTCGGAACATTTTTCGACCTCCAAGTTTGCCGACGTTTGGACCACACTTTGACCAAAATCCCGTCCCAAACTGGGCCGTGTCAACGAAAGAGCATGCGCACGAGTCAGGAGTACACCAAAGAGGTGTGTACAGACAGCCACAGGTTGCGGGAGCATCCAGGAAGCGCCAACCCCTTTTTTTTCTAAACTCTGATATTTCTCTGCCATTTCCCGGCGAAAGTCTGTCAATTTTTTAGGACAAGTGCGCAATATAGAGTCTTTGGAGCATGCAAAATTTGAAGTTCGTCGGAACATTTTTCGACCTCCAAATTTGCCGACGTTTGGACCACACTTTGACCAAAATCCCGTCCCAAACTGGGCCGTGTCAACGACAGTCCGAAGGACTGAGCATGCGCACGAGTCAGGAGTACACCAAAGAGGTGTGTACAGACAGCCACAGGTTGCGGGAGCATCCAGGAAGCGCCAACCCCTTTTTTTCTCTAAACTCTGAAATTTCTCTGCCATTTCCCGGCGAAAGTCTGTCAATTTTTTAGGACAAGTGCGCAATATAGAGTCTTTGGAGCATGCAAAATTTGAAGTTCGTCGGAACATTTTTCGACCTCCAAATTTGCCGACGTTTGGACCACACTTTGACCAAAATCCCGTCCCAAACTGGGCCGTGTCAACGAAAGAGCATGCGCACGAGTCAGGAGTACACCAAAGAGGTGTGTACAGACAGCCACAGGTTGCGGGAGCATCCAGGAAGCGCCAACCCCTTTTTTTTTCTAAACTCTGAAATTTCTCTGCCATTTCCCGGCGAAAGTCTGTCATTTTTTTAGGACAAGTGCGCAATATAGAGTCTTTGGAGCATGCAAAATTTGAAGTTCGTCTGAACATTTTTCGACCTCCAAATTTGCCGACGTTTGGACCACACTTTGACCAAAATCCCGTCCCAAACTGGGCCGTGTCAACGACAGTCCGAAGGACTGAGCATGCGCACGAGTCAGGAGTACACCAAAGAGGTGTGTACAGACAGCCACAGGTTGCGGGAGCATCCAGGAAGCGCCAACCCCTTTTTTTTTCTAAACTCTGAAATTTCTCTGCCATTTCCTGGCGAAAGTCTGTCAATTTTTTAGGACAAGTGCGCAATATAGAGTCTTTGGAGCATGCAAAATTTGAAGTTCGTCTGAACATTTTTCGACCTCCAAATTTGCCGACGTTTGGACCACACTTTGACCAAAATCCCGTCCCAAACTGGGCCGTGTCAACGACAGTCCGAAGGACTGAGCATGCGCACGAGTCAGGAGTGCCACAGGTTGCGGGAGCATCCAGGAAGCGCCAACCCCTTTTTTTCTCTAAACTCTGAAATTTCTCTGCCATTTCCCGGCGAAAGTCTGTCAATTTTTTAGGACAAGTGCGCAATATAGAGTCTTTGGAGCATGCAAAATTTGAAGTTCGTCGGAACATTTTTCGACCTCCAAGTTTGCCGACGTTTGGACCACACTTTGACCAAAATCCCGTCCCAAACTGGGCCGTGTCAACGAAAGAGCATGCGCACGAGTCAGGAGTACACCAAAGAGGTGTGTACAGACAGCCACAGGTTGCGGGAGCATCCAGGAAGCGCCAACCCCTTTTTTTTTCTAAACTCTGATATTTCTCTGCCATTTCCCGGCGAAAGTCTGTCAATTTTTTAGGACAAGTGCGCAATATAGAGTCTTTGGAGCATGCAAAATTTGAAGTTCGTCGGAACATTTTTCGACCTCCAAATTTGCCGACGTTTGGACCACACTTTGACCAAAATCCCGTCCCAAACTGGGCCGTGTCAACGACAGTCCGAAGGACTGAGCATGCGCACGAGTCAGGAGTACACCAAAGAGGTGTGTACAGACAGCCACAGGTTGCGGGAGCATCCAGGAAGCGCCAACCCCTTTTTTTTTCTAAACTCTGAAATTTCTCTGCCATTTCCCGGCGAAAGTCTGTCAATTTTTTAGGACAAGTGCGCAATATAGAGTCTTTGGAGCATGCAAAATTTGAAGTTCGTCTGAACATTTTTCGACCTCCAAATTTGCCGACGTTTGGACCACACTTTGACCAAAATCCCGTCCCAAACTGGGCCGTGTCAACGACAGTCCGAAGGACTGAGCATGCGCACGAGTCAGGAGTACACCAAAGAGGTGTGTACAGACAGCCACAGGTTGCGGGAGCATCCAGGAAGCGCCAACCCCTTTTTTTTTCTAAACTCTGAAATTTCTCTGCCATTTCCTGGCGAAAGTCTGTCAATTTTTTAGGACAAGTGCGCAATATAGAGTCTTTGGAGCATGCAAAATTTGAAGTTCGTCTGAACATTTTTCGACCTCCAAATTTGCCGACGTTTGGACCACACTTTGACCAAAATCCCGTCCCAAACTGGGCCGTGTCAACGACAGTCCGAAGGACTGAGCATGCGCACGAGTCAGGAGTGCCACAGGTTGCGGGAGCATCCAGGAAGCGCCAACCCCTTTTTTTCTCTAAACTCTGAAATTTCTCTGCCATTTCCCGGCGAAAGTCTGTCAATTTTTTTAGGACAAGTGCGCAATATAGAGTCTTTGGAGCATGCAAAATTTGAAGTTCGTCGGAACATTTTTCGACCTCCAAGTTTGCCGACGTTTGGACCACACTTTGACCAAAATCCCGTCCCAAACTGGGCCGTGTCAACGAAAGAGCATGCGCACGAGTCAGGAGTACACCAAAGAGGTGTGTACAGACAGCCACAGGTTGCGGGAGCATCCAGGAAGCGCCAACCCCTTTTTTTTTCTAAACTCTGATATTTCTCTGCCATTTCCAGGCGAAAGTCTGTCAATTTTTTAGGACAAGTGCGCAATATAGAGTCTTTGGAGCATGCAAAATTTGAAGTTCGTCGGAACATTTTTCGACCTCCAAATTTGCCGACGTTTGGACCACACTTTGACCAAAATCCCGTCCCAAACTGGGCCGTGTCAACGACAGTCCGAAGGACTGAGCATGCGCACGAGTCAGGAGTACACCAAAGAGGTGTGTACAGACAGCCACAGGTTGCGGGAGCATCCAGGAAGCGCCAACCCCTTTTTTTCTCTAAACTCTGAAATTTCTCTGCCATTTCCCGGCGAAAGTCTGTCAATTTTTTAGGACAAGTGCGCAATATAGAGTCTTTGGAGCATGCAAAATTTGAAGTTCGTCGGAACATTTTTCGACCTCCAAATTTGCCGACGTTTGGACCACACTTTGACCAAAATCCCGTCCCAAACTGGGCCGTGTCAACGACAGTCCGAAAGGACTGAGCATGCGCACGAGTCAGGAGTACACCAAAGAGGTGTGTACAGACAGCCACAGGTTGCGGGAGCATCCAGGAAGCGCCAACCCCTTTTTTTCTCTAAACTCTGAAATTTCTCTGCCATTTCCCGGCGAAAGTCTGTCAATTTTTTAGGACAAGTGCGCAATATAAAGTCTTTGGAGCATGCAAAATTTGAAGTTCGTCGGAACATTTTTCGACCTCCAAATTTGCCGACGTTTGGACCACACTTTGACCAAAATCCCGTCCCAAACTGGGCCGTGTCAACGACAGTCCGAAGGACTGAGCATGCGCACGAGTCAGGAGTACACCAAAGAGGTGTGTACAGACAGCCACAGGTTGCGGGAGCATCCAGGAAGCGCCAACCCCTTTTATTTTCTAAACTCTGAAATTTCTCTGCCATTTCCCGGCGAAAGTCTGTCAATTTTTTAGGACAAGTGCGCAATATAGAGTCTTTGGAGCATGCAAAATTTGAAGTTCGTCTGAACATTTTTCGACCTCCAAATTTGCCGACGTTTGGACCACACTTTGACCAAAATCCCGTCCCAAACTGGGCCGTGTCAACGACAGTCCGAAGGACTGAGCATGCGCACGAGTCAGGTGTACACCAAAGAGGTGTGTACAGACAGCCACAGGTTGCGGGAGCATCCAGGAAGCGCCAACCCCTTTTTTTTTCTAAACTCTGAAATTTCTCTGCCATTTCCCGGCGAAAGTCTGTCAATTTTTTAGGACAAGTGCGCAATATAGAGTCTTTGGAGCATGCAAAATTTGAAGTTCGTCGGAACATTTTTCGACCTCCAAATTTGCCGACGTTTGGACCACACTTTGACCAAAATCCCGTCCCAAACTGGGCCGTGTCAACGACAGTCCGAAGGACTGAGCATGCGCACGAGTCAGGAGTACACCAAAGAGGTGTGTACAGACAGCCACAGGTTGCGGGAGCATCCAGGAAGCGCCAACCCCTTTTTTTTCTAAACTCTGAAATTTCTCTGCCATTTCCCGGCGAAAGTCTGTCAATTTTTTAGGACAAGTGCGCAATATAGAGTCTTTGGAGCATGCAAAATTTGAAGTTCGTCGGAACATTTTTCGACCTCCAAATTTGCCGACGTTTGGACCACACTTTGACCAAAATCCCGTCCCAAACTGGGCCGTGTCAACGACAGTCCGAAGGACTGAGCATGCGCACGAGTCAGGAGTACACCAAAGAGGTGTGTACAGACAGCCACAGGTTGCGGGAGCATCCAGGAAGCGCCAACCCCTTTTTTTTCTAAACTCTGAAATTTCTCTGCCGTTTCCCGGCGAAAGTCTGTCAATTTGTTAGGACAAGTGCGCAATATAGAGTCTTTGGAGCATGCAAAATTTGAAGTTCGTCGGAACATTTTTCGACCTCCAAATTTGCCGACGTTTGGACCACACTTTGACCAAAATCCCGTCCCAAACTGGGCCGTGTCAACGACAGTCCGAAGGACTGAGCATGCGCACGAGTCAGGAGTGCCACAGGTTGCGGGAGCATCCAGGAAGCGCCAACCCCTTTTTTTCTCTAAACTCTGAAATTTCTCTGCCATTTCCCGGCGAAAGTCTGTCAATTTTTTAGGACAAGTGCGCAATATAGAGTCTTTGGAGCATGCAAAATTTGAAGTTCGTCGGAACATTTTTCGACCTCCAAGTTTGCCGACGTTTGGACCACACTTTGACCAAAATCCCGTCCCAAACTGGGCCGTGTCAACGAAAGAGCATGCGCACGAGTCAGGAGTACACCAAAGAGGTGTGTACAGACAGCCACAGGTTGCGGGAGCATCCAGGAAGCGCCAACCCCTTTTTTTTTCTAAACTCTGATATTTCTCTGCCATTTCCCGGCGAAAGTCTGTCAATTTTTTAGGACAAGTGCGCAATATAGAGTCTTTGGAGCATGCAAAATTTGAAGTTCGTCGGAACATTTTTCGACCTCCAAATTTGCCGACGTTTGGACCACACTTTGACCAAAATCCCGTCCCAAACTGGGCCGTGTCAACGACAGTCCGAAGGACTGAGCATGCGCACGAGTCAGGAGTACACCAAAGAGGTGTGTACAGACAGCCACAGGTTGCGGGAGCATCCAGGAAGCGCCAACCCCTTTTTTTCTCTAAACTCTGAAATTTCTCTGCCATTTCCCGGCGAAAGTCTGTCAATTTTTTAGGACAAGTGCGCAATATAAAGTCTTTGGAGCATGCAAAATTTGAAGTTCGTCGGAACATTTTTCGACCTCCAAATTTGCCGACGTTTGGACCACACTTTGACCAAAATCCCGTCCCAAACTGGGCCGTGTCAACGACAGTCCGAAGGACTGAGCATGCGCACGAGTCAGGAGTACACCAAAGAGGTGTGTACAGACAGCCACAGGTTGCGGGAGCATCCAGGAAGCGCCAACCCCTTTTATTTTCTAAACTCTGAAATTTCTCTGCCATTTCCCGGCGAAAGTCTGTCAATTTTTTAGGACAAGTGCGCAATATAGAGTCTTTGGAGCATGCAAAATTTGAAGTTCGTCTGAACATTTTTCGACCTCCAAATTTGCCGACGTTTGGACCACACTTTGACCAAAATCCCGTCCCAAACTGGGCCGTGTCAACGACAGTCCGAAGGACTGAGCATGCGCACGAGTCAGGTGTACACCAAAGAGGTGTGTACAGACAGCCACAGGTTGCGGGAGCATCCAGGAAGCGCCAACCCCTTTTTTTTTCTAAACTCTGAAATTTCTCTGCCATTTCCCGGCGAAAGTCTGTCAATTTTTTAGGACAAGTGCGCAATATAGAGTCTTTGGAGCATGCAAAATTTGAAGTTCGTCGGAACATTTTTCGACCTCCAAATTTGCCGACGTTTGGACCACACTTTGACCAAAATCCCGTCCCAAACTGGGCCGTGTCAACGACAGTCCGAAGGACTGAGCATGCGCACGAGTCAGGAGTACACCAAAGAGGTGTGTACAGACAGCCACAGGTTGCGGGAGCATCCAGGAAGCGCCAACCCCTTTTTTTTCTAAACTCTGAAATTTCTCTGCATTTCCCGGCGAAAGTCTGTCAATTTTTTAGGACAAGTGCGCAATATAGAGTCTTTGGAGCATGCAAAATTTGAAGTTCGTCGGAACATTTTTCGACCTCCAAATTTGCCGACGTTTGGACCACACTTTGACCAAAATCCCGTCCCAAACTGGGCCGTGTCAACGACAGTCCGAAGGACTGAGCATGCGCACGAGTCAGGAGTACACCAAAGAGGTGTGTACAGACAGCCACAGGTTGCGGGAGCATCCAGGAAGCGCCAACCCCTTTTTTTTCTAAACTCTGAAATTTCTCTGCCGTTTCCCGGCGAAAGTCTGTCAATTTGTTAGGACAAGTGCGCAATATAGAGTCTTTGGAGCATGCAAAATTTGAAGTTCGTCGGAACATTTTTCGACCTCCAAATTTGCCGACGTTTGGACCACACTTTGACCAAAATCTCGTCCCAAACTGGGCCGTGTCAACGACAGTCCGAAGGACTGAGCATGCGCACGAGTCAGGAGTACACCAAAGAGGTGTGTACAGACAGCCACAGGTTGCGGGAGCATCCAGGAAGCGCCAACCCCTTTTTTTTTCTAAACTCTGAAATTTCTCTGCCATTTCCCGGCGAAAGTCTGTCAATTTTTTAGGACAAGTGCGCAATATAGAGTCTTTGGAGCATGCAAAATTTGAAGTTCGTCGGAACATTTTTCGACCTCCAAATTTGCCGACGTTTGGACCACACTTTGACCAAAATCCCGTCCCAAACTGGGCCGTGTCAACGACAGTCCGAAGGACTGAGCATGCGCACGAGTCAGGAGTACACCAAAGAGGTGTGTACAGACAGCCACAGGTTGCGGGAGCATCCAGGAAGCGCCAACCCCTTTTTTTTCTAAACTCTGAAATTTCTCTGCCGTTTCCCGGCGAAAGTCTGTCAATTTGTTAGGACAAGTGCGCAATATAGAGTCTTTGGAGCATGCAAAATTTGAAGTTCGTCGGAACATTTTTCGACCTCCAAATTTGCCGACGTTTGGACCACACTTTGACCAAAATCTCGTCCCAAACTGGGCCGTGTCAACGACAGTCCGAAGGACTGAGCATGCGCACGAGTCAGGAGTACACCAAAGAGGTGTGTACAGACAGCCACAGGTTGCGGGAGCATCCAGGAAGCGCCAACCCCTTTTTTTTTCTAAACTCTGAAATTTCTCTGCCATTTCCCGGCGAAAGTCTGTCAATTTTTTAGGACAAGTGCGCAATATAGAGTCTTTGGAGCATGCAAAATTTGAAGTTCGTCTGAACATTTTTCGACCTCCAAATTTGCCGACGTTTGGACCACACTTTGACCAAAATCCCGTCCCAAACTGGGCCGTGTCAACGACAGTCCGAAGGACTGAGCATGCGCACGAGTCAGGAGTGCCACAGGTTGCGGGAGCATCCAGGAAGCGCCAACCCCTTTTTTTCTCTAAACTCTGAAATTTCTCTGCCATTTCCCGGCGAAAGTCTGTCAATTTTTTAGGACAAGTGCGCAATATAGAGTCTTTGGAGCATGCAAAATTTGAAGTTCGTCGGAACATTTTTCGACCTCCAAGTTTGCCGACGTTTGGACCACACTTTGACCAAAATCCCGTCCCAAACTGGGCCGTGTCAACGAAAGAGCATGCGCACGAGTCAGGAGTACACCAAAGAGGTGTGTACAGACAGCCACAGGTTGCGGGAGCATCCAGGAAGCGCCAACCCCTTTTTTTTTCTAAACTCTGATATTTCTCTGCCATTTCCCGGCGAAAGTCTGTCAATTTTTTAGGACAAGTGCGCAATATAGAGTCTTTGGAGCATGCAAAATTTGAAGTTCGTCGGAACATTTTTCGACCTCCAAATTTGCCGACGTTTGGACCACACTTTGACCAAAATCCCGTCCCAAACTGGGCCGTGTCAACGACAGTCCGAAGGACTGAGCATGCGCACGAGTCAGGAGTACACCAAAGAGGTGTGTACAGACAGCCACAGGTTGCGGGAGCATCCAGGAAGCGCCAACCCCTTTTTTTCTCTAAACTCTGAAATTTCTCTGCCATTTCCCGGCGAAAGTCTGTCAATTTTTTAGGACAAGTGCGCAATATAGAGTCGTTGGAGCATGCAAAATTTGAAGTTCGTCGGAACATTTTTCGACCTCCAAATTTGCCGACGTTTGGACCACACTTTGACCAAAATCCCGTCCCAAACTGGGCCGTGTCAACGACAGTCCGAAGGACTGAGCATGCGCACGAGTCAGGAGTACACCAAAGAGGTGTGTACAGACAGCCACAGGTTGCGGGAGCATCCAGGAAGCGCCAACCCCTTTTTTTCTCTAAACTCTGAAATTTCTCTGCCATTTCCCGGCGAAAGTCTGTCAATTTTTTAGGACAAGTGCGCAATATAAAGTCTTTGGAGCATGCAAAATTTGAAGTTCGTCGGAACATTTTTCGACTTCCAAATTTGCCGACGTTTGGACCACACTTTGACCAAAATCCCGTCCCAAACTGGGCCGTGTCAACGACAGTCCGAAGGACTGAGCATGCGCACGAGTCAGGAGTACACCAAAGAGGTGTGTACAGACAGCCACAGGTTGCGGGAGCATCCAGGAAGCGCCAACCCCTTTTATTTTCTAAACTCTGAAATTTCTCTGCCATTTCCCGGCGAAAGTCTGTCAATTTTTTAGGACAAGTGCGCAATATAGAGTCTTTGGAGCATGCAAAATTTGAAGTTCGTCTGAACATTTTTCGACCTCCAAATTTGCCGACGTTTGGACCACACTTTGACCAAAATCCCGTCCCAAACTGGGCCGTGTCAACGACAGTCCGAAGGACTGAGCATGCGCACGAGTCAGGTGTACACCAAAGAGGTGTGTACAGACAGCCACAGGTTGCGGGAGCATCCAGGAAGCGCCAACCCCTTTTTTTTTTCTAAACTCTGAAATTTCTCTGCCATTTCCCGGCGAAAGTCTGTCAATTTTTTAGGACAAGTGCGCAATATAGAGTCTTTGGAGCATGCAAAATTTGAAGTTCGTCGGAACATTTTTCGACCTCCAAATTTGCCGACGTTTGGACCACACTTTGACCAAAATCCCGTCCCAAACTGGGCCGTGTCAACGACAGTCCGAAGGACTGAGCATGCGCACGAGTCAGGAGTACACCAAAGAGGTGTGTACAGACAGCCACAGGTTGCGGGAGCATCCAGGAAGCGCCAACCCCTTTTTTTTCTAAACTCTGAAATTTCTCTGCCATTTCCCGGCGAAAGTCTGTCAATTTTTTAGGACAAGTGCGCAATATAGAGTCTTTGGAGCATGCAAAATTTGAAGTTCGTCGGAACATTTTTCGACCTCCAAATTTGCCGACGTTTGGACCACACTTTGACCAAAATCCCGTCCCAAACTGGGCCGTGTCAACGACAGTCCGAAGGACTGAGCATGCGCACGAGTCAGGAGTACACCAAAGAGGTGTGTACAGACAGCCACAGGTTGCGGGAGCATCCAGGAAGCGCCAACCCCTTTTTTTTCTAAACTCTGAAATTTCTCTGCCGTTTCCCGGCGAAAGTCTTCAATTTGTTAGGACAAGTGCGCAATATAGAGTCTTTGGAGCATGCAAAATTTGAAGTTCGTCGGAACATTTTTCGACCTCCAAATTTGCCGACGTTTGGACCACACTTTGACCAAAATCTCGTCCCAAACTGGGCCGTGTCAACGACAGTCCGAAGGACTGAGCATGCGCACGAGTCAGGAGTACACCAAAGAGGTGTGTACAGACAGCCACAGGTTGCGGGAGCATCCAGGAAGCGCCAACCCCTTTTTTTTTCTAAACTCTGAAATTTCTCTGCCATTTCCCGGCGAAAGTCTGTCAATTTTTTAGGACAAGTGCGCAATATAGAGTCTTTGGAGCATGCAAAATTTGAAGTTCGTCGGAACATTTTTCGACCTCCAAATTTGCCGACGTTTGGACCACACTTTGACCAAAATCCCGTCCCAAACTGGGCCGTGTCAACGACAGTCCGAAGGACTGAGCATGCGCACGAGTCAGGAGTACACCAAAGAGGTGTGTACAGACAGCCACAGGTGCAAAATTTGAAGTTCGTCGGAACATTTTTCGACCTCCGAATTTGCCGACGTTTGGACCACACTTTGACCAAAATCCCGTCCCAAACTGGGCCGTGTCAACGACAGTCCGAAGGACTGAGCATGCGCACGAGTCAGGAGTACACCAAAGAGGTGTGTACAGACAGCCACAGGTTGCGGGAGCATCCAGGAAGCGCCAACCCCTTTTTTTCTCTAAACTCTGAAATTTCTCTGCCATTTCCCGGCGAAAGTCTGTCAATTTTTTAGGACAAGTGCGCAATATAGAGTCTTTGGAGCATGCAAAATTTGAAGTTCGTCGGAACATTTTTCGACCTCCAAATTTGCCGACGTTTGGACCACACTTTGACCAAAATCCCGTCCCAAACTGGGCCGTGTCAACGAAAGAGCATGCGCACGAGTCAGGAGTACACCAAAGAGGTGTGTACAGACAGCCACAGGTTGCGGGAGCATCCAGGAAGCGCCAACCCCTTTTTTTTCTAAACTCTGATATTTCTCTGCCATTTCCCGGCGAAAGTCTGTCAATTTTTTAGGACAAGTGCGCAATATAGAGTCTTTGGAGCATGCAAAATTTGAAGTTCGTCGGAACATTTTTCGACCTCCAAATTTGCCGACGTTTGGACCACACTTTGACCAAAATCCCGTCCCAAACTGGGCCGTGTCAACGACAGTCCGAAGGACTGAGCATGCGCACGAGTCAGGAGTACACCAAAGAGGTGTGTACAGACAGCCACAGGTTGCGGGAGCATCCAGGAAGCGCCAACCCCTTTTTTTCTCTAAACTCTGAAATTTCTCTGCCATTTCCCGGCGAAAGTCTGTCAATTTTTTAGGACAAGTGCGCAATATAGAGTCTTTGGAGCATGCAAAATTTGAAGTTCGTCGGAACATTTTTCGACCTCCAAATTTGCCGACGTTTGGACCACACTTTGACCAAAATCCCGTCCCAAACTGGGCCGTGTCAACGAAAGAGCATGCGCACGAGTCAGGAGTACACCAAAGAGGTGTGTACAGACAGCCACAGGTTGCGGGAGCATCCAGGAAGCGCCAACCCCTTTTTTTCTCTAAACTCTGAAATTTCTCTGCCATTTCCCGGCGAAAGTCTGTCAATTTTTTAGGACAAGTGCGCAATATAGAGTCTTTGGAGCATGCAAAATTTGAAGTTCGTCGGAACATTTTTCGACCTCCAAATTTGCCGACGTTTCGACCACACTTTGACCAAAATCCCGTCCCAAACTGGGCCGTGTCAACGACAGTCCGAAGGACTGAGCATGCGCACGAGTCAGGAGTACACCAAAGAGGTGTGTACAGACAGCCACAGGTTGCGGGAGCATCCAGGAAGCGCCAACCCCTTTTATTTTCTAAACTCTGAAATTTCTCTGCCATTTCCCGGCGAAAGTCTGTCAATTTTTTAGGACAAGTGCGCAATATAGAGTCTTTGGAGCATGCAAAATTTGCAGTTCGTCTGAACATTTTTCGACCTCCAAATTTGCCGACGTTTGGACCACACTTTGACCAAAATCCCGTCCCAAACTGGGCCGTGTCAACGACAGTCCGAAGGACTGAGCATGCGCACGAGTCAGGAGTACACCAAAGAGGTGTGTACAGACAGCCACAGGTTGCGGGAGCATCCAGGAAGCGCCAACCCCTTTTTTTTTCTAAACTCTGAAATTTCTCTGCCATTTCCCGGCGAAAGTCTGTCAATTTTTTAGAACAAGTGCGCAATATAGAGTCTTTGGAGCATGCAAAATTTGAAGTTCGTCGGAACATTTTTCGACCTCCAAATTTGCCGACGTTTGGACCACACTTTGACCAAAATCCCGTCCCAAACTGGGCCGTGTCAACGACAGTCCGAAGGACTGAGCATGCGCACGAGTCAGGAGTACACCAAAGAGGTGTGTACAGACAGCCACAGGTTGCGGGAGCATCCAGGAAGCGCCAACCCCTTTTTTTTCTAAACTCTGAAATTTCTCTGCCATTTCCCGGCGAAAGTCTGTCAATTTTTTAGGACAAGTGCGCAATATAGAGTCTTTGGAGCATGCAAAATTTGAAGTTCGTCGGAACATTTTTCGACCTCCAAATTTGCCGACGTTTGGACCACACTTTGACCAAAATCCCGTCCCAAACTGGGCCGTGTCAACGACAGTCCGAAGGACTGAGCATGCGCACGAGTCAGGAGTACACCAAAGAGGTGTGTACAGACAGCCACAGGTGCAAAATTTGAAGTTCGTCGGAACATTTTTCGACCTCCGAATTTGCCGACGTTTGGACCACACTTTGACCAAAATCCCGTCCCAAACTGGGCCGTGTCAACGACAGTCCGAAGGACTGAGCATGCGCACGAGTCAGGAGTACACCAAAGAGGTGTGTACAGACAGCCACAGGTTGAGGGAGCATCCAGGAAGCGCCAACCCCTTTTTTTCTCTAAACTCTGAAATTTCTCTGCCATTTCCCGGCGAAAGTCTGTCAATTTTTTAGGACAAGTGCGCAATATAGAGTCTTTGGAGCATGCAAAATTTGAAGTTCGTCGGAACATTTTTCGACCTCCAAATTTGCCGACGTTTGGACCACACTTTGACCAAAATCCCGTCCCAAACTGGGCCGTGTCAACGACAGTCCGAAGGACTGAGCATGCGCACGAGTCAGGAGTACACCAAAGAGGTGTGTACAGACAGCCACAGGTTGCGGGAGCATCCAGGAAGCGCCAACCCCTTTTTTTCTCTAAACTCTGAAATTTCTCTCTGCCATTTCCCGGCGAAAGTCTGTCAATTTTTTAGGACAAGTGCGCAATATAGAGTCTTTGGAGCATGCAAAATTTGAAGTTCGTCGGAACATTTTTCGACCTCCAAATTTGCCGACGTTTGGACCACACTTTGACCAAAATCCCGTCCCAAACTGGGCCGTGTCAACGACAGTCCGAAGGACTGAGCATGCGCACGAGTCAGGAGTACACCAAAGAGGTGTGTACAGACAGCCACAGGTTGCGGGAGCATCCAGGAAGCGCCAACCCCTTTTATTTTCTAAACTCTGAAATTTCTCTGCCATTTCCGGCGAAAGTCTGTCAATTTTTTAGGACAAGTGCGCAATATAGAGTCTTTGGAGCATGCACAATTTGAAGTTCGTCTGAACATTTTTCGACCTCCAAATTTGCCGACGTTTGGACCACACTATGACCAAAATCCCGTCCCAAACTGGGCCGTGTCAACGACAGTCCGAAGGACTGAGCATGCGCACGAGTCAGGAGTACACCAAAGAGGTGTGTACAGACAGCCACAGGTTGCGGGAGCATCCAGGAAGCGCCAACCCCTTTTTTTCTAAACTCTGAAATTTCTCTGCCATTTCCCGGCGAAAGTCTGTCAATTTTTTTAGGACAAGTGCGCAATATAGAGTCTTTGGAGCATGCAAAATTTGAAGTTCGTCGGAACATTTTTCGACCTCCAAATTTGCCGACGTTTGGACCACACTTTGACCAAAATCCCGTCCCAAACTGGGCCGTGTCAACGACAGTCCGAAGGACTGAGCATGCGCACGAGTCAGGAGTACACCAAAGAGGTGTGTACAGACAGCCACAGGTTGCGGGAGCATCCAGGAAGCGCCAACCCCTTTTTTTCTCTAAACTCTGAAATTTCTCTGACATTTCCCGGCGAAAGTCTGTCAATTTTTTAGGACAAGTGCGCAATATAGAGTCTTTGGAGCATGCAAAATTTGAAGTTCGTCGGAACATTTTTCGACCTCCAAATTTGCCGACGTTTGGACCACACTTTGACCAACATCCCGTCCCAAACTGGGCCGTGTCAACGACAGTCCGAAGGACTGAGCATGCGCACGAGTCAGGAGTACACCAAAGAGGTGTGTACAGACAGCCACAGGTGCAAAATTTGAAGTTCGTCGGAACATTTTTCGACCTCCGAATTTGCCGACGTTTGGACCACACTTTGACCAAAATCCCGTCCCAAACTGGGCCGTGTCAACGACAGTCCGAAGGACTGAGCATGCGCACGAGTCAGGAGTACACCAAAGAGGTGTGTACAGACAGCCACAGGTTGCGGGAGCATCCAGGAAGCGCCAACCCCTTTTTTTCTCTAAACTCTGAAATTTCTCTGCCATTTCCCGGCGAAAGTCTGTCAATTTTTTAGGACAAGTGCGCAATATAGAGTCTTTGGAGCATGCAAAATTTGAAGTTCGTCGGAACATTTTTCGACCTCCAAATTTGCCGACGTTTGGACCACACTTTGACCAAAATCCCGTCCCAAACTGGGCCGTGTCAACGACAGTCCGAAGGACTGAGCATGCGCACGAGTCAGGAGTACACCAAAGAGGTGTGTACAGACAGCCACAGGTTGCGGGAGCATCCAGGAAGCGCCAACCCCTTTTTTTCTCTAAACTCTGAAATTTCTCTGCCATTTCCCGGCGAAAGTCTGTCAATTTTTTAGGACAAGTGCGCAATATAGAGTCTTTGGAGCATGCAAAATTTGAAGTTCGTCGGAACATTTTTCGACCTCCAAATTTGCCGACGTTTGGACCACACTTTGACCAAAATCTCGTCCCAAACTGGGCCGTGTCAACGACAGTCCGAAGGACTGAGCATGCGCACGAGTCAGGAGTACACCAAAGAGGTGTGTACAGACAGCCACAGGTTGCGGGAGCATCCAGGAAGCGCCAACCCCTTTTTTTTTCTAAACTCTGAAATTTCTCTGCCATTTCCCGGCGAAAGTCTGTCAATTTTTTAGGACAAGTGCGCAATATAGAGTCTTTGGAGCATGCAAAATTTGAAGTTCGTCGGAACATTTTTCGACCTCCAAATTTGCCGACGTTTGGACCACACTTTGACCAACATCCCGTCCCAAACTGGGCCGTGTCAACGACAGTCCGAAGGACTGAGCATGCGCACGAGTCAGGAGTACACCAAAGAGGTGTGTACAGACAGCCACAGGTGCAAAATTTGAAGTTCGTCGGAACATTTTTCGACCTCCGAATTTGCCGACGTTTGGACCACACTTTGACCAAAATCCCGTCCCAAACTGGGCCGTGTCAACGACAGTCCGAAGGACTGAGCATGCGCACGAGTCAGGAGTACACCAAAGAGGTGTGTACAGACAGCCACAGGTTGCGGGAGCATCCAGGAAGCGCCAACCCCTTTTTTTCTCTAAACTCTGAAATTTCTCTGCCATTTCCCGGCGAAAGTCTGTCAATTTTTTAGGACAAGTGCGCAATATAGAGTCTTTGGAGCATGCAAAATTTGAAGTTCGTCGGAACATTTTTCGACCTCCAAATTTGCCGACGTTTGGACCACACTTTGACCAAAATCCCGTCCCAAACTGGGCCGTGTCAACGACAGTCCGAAGGACTGAGCATGCGCACGAGTCAGGAGTACACCAAAGAGGTGTGTACAGACAGCCACAGGTTGCGGGAGCATCCAGGAAGCGCCAACCCCTTTTTTTCTCTAAACTCTGAAATTTCTCTGCCATTTCCCGGCGAAAGTCTGTCAATTTTTTAGGACAAGTGCGCAATATAGAGTCTTTGGAGCATGCAAAATTTGAAGTTCGTCGGAACATTTTTCGACCTCCAAGTTTGCCGACGTTTGGACCACACTTTGACCAAAATCTCGTCCCAAACTGGGCCGTGTCAACGACAGTCCGAAGGACTGAGCATGCGCACGAGTCAGGAGTACACCAAAGAGGTGTGTACAGACAGCCACAGGTTGCGGGAGCATCCAGGAAGCGCCAACCCCTTTTTTTTTCTAAACTCTGAAATTTCTCTGCCATTTCCCGGCGAAAGTCTGTCAATTTTTTAGGACAAGTGCGCAATATAGAGTCTTTGGAGCATGCAAAATTTGAAGTTCGTCGGAACATTTTTCGACCTCCAAATTTGCCGACGTTTGGACCACACTTTGACCAACATCCCGTCCCAAACTGGGCCGTGTCAACGACAGTCCGAAGGACTGAGCATGCGCACGAGTCAGGAGTACACCAAAGAGGTGTGTACAGACAGCCACAGGTGCAAAATTTGAAGTTCGTCGGAACATTTTTCGACCTCCGAATTTGCCGACGTTTGGACCACACTTTGACCAAAATCCCGTCCCAAACTGGGCCGTGTCAACGACAGTCCGAAGGACTGAGCATGCGCACGAGTCAGGAGTACACCAAAGAGGTGTGTACAGACAGCCACAGGTTGCGGGAGCATCCAGGAAGCGCCAACCCCTTTTTTTCTCTAAACTCTGAAATTTCTCTGCCATTTCCCGGCGAAAGTCTGTCAATTTTTTAGGACAAGTGCGCAATATAGAGTCTTTGGAGCATGCAACATTTGAAGTTCGTCTGAACATTTTTCGACCTCCAAATTTGCCGACGTTTGGACCACACTTTGACCAAAATCCCGTCCCAAACTGGGCCGTGTCAACGACAGTCCGAAGGACTGAGCATGCGCACGAGTCAGGAGTACACCAAAGAGGTGTGTACAGACAGCCACAGGTTGCGGGAGCATCCAGGAAGCGCCAACCCCTTTTTTTTCTAAACTCTGAAATTTCTCTGCCATTTCCCGGCGAAAGTCTGTCAATTTTTTAGGACAAGTGCGCAATATAGAGTCTTTGGAGCATGCAAAATTTGAAGTTCGTCGGAACATTTTTCGACCTCCAAATTTGCCGACGTTTGGACCACACTTTGACCAAAATCCCGTCCCAAACTGGGCCGTGTCAACGACAGTCCGAAGGACTGAGCATGCGCACGAGTCAGGAGTACACCAAAGAGGTGTGTACAGACAGCCACAGGTTGCGGGAGCATCCAGGAAGCGCCAACCCCTTTTTTTTCTAAACTCTGAAATTTCTCTGCCATTTCCCGGCGAAAGTCTGTCAATTTTTTAGGACAAGTGCGCAATATAGAGTCTTTGGAGCATGCAAAATTTGAAGTTCGTCGGAACATTTTTCGACCTCCAAATTTGCCGACGTTTGGACCACACTTTGACCAAAATCCCGTCCCAAACTGGGCCGTGTCAACGACAGTCCGAAGGACTGAGCATGCGCACGAGTCAGGAGTACACCAAAGAGGTGTATACAGACAGCCACAGGTTGCGGGAGCATCCAGGAAGCGCCAACCCCTTTTTTTTCTAAACTCTGAAATTTCTCTGCCGTTTCCCGGCGAAAGTCTGTCAATTTTTTAGGACAAGTGCGCAATATAGAGTCTTTGGAGCATGCAAAATTTGAAGTTCGTCGGAACATTTCTCGACCTCCAAATTTGCCGACGTTTGGACCACACTTTGACCAAAATCTCGTCCCAAACTGGGCCGTGTCAACGACAGTCCGAAGGACTGAGCATGCGCACGAGTCAGGAGTACACCAAAGAGGTGTGTACAGACAGCCACAGGTTGCAGGAGCATCCAGGAAGCGCCAACCCCCTTTTTTTCTAAACTCTGAAATTTCTCTGCCATTTCCCGGCGAAAGTCTGTCAATTTTTTAGGACAAGTGCGCAATATAGAGTCTTTGGAGCATGCAAAATTTGAAGTTCGTCGGAACATTTTTCGACCTCCAAATTTGCCGACGTTTGGACCACACTTTGACCAAAATCCCGTCCCAAACTGGGCCGTGTCAACGACAGTCCGAAGGACTGAGCATGCGCACGAGTCAGGAGTACACCAAAGAGGTGTGTACAGACAGCCACAGGTGCAAAATTTGAAGTTCGTCGGAACATTTTTCGACCTCCAAATTTGCCGACGTTTGGACCACACTTTGACCAAAATCCCGTCCCAAACTGGGCCGTGTCAACGACAGTCCGAAGGACTGAGCATGCGCACGAGTCAGGAGTACACCAAAGAGGTGTGTACAGACAGCCACAGGTGCAAAATTTGAAGTTCGTCGGAACATTTTTCGACCTCCAAATTTGCCGACGTTTGGACCACACTTTGACCAAAATCCCGTCCCAAACTGGGCCGTGTCAACGACAGTCCGAAGGACTGAGCATGCGCACGAGTCAGGAGTGCCACAGGTTGCGGGAGCATCCAGGAAGCGCCAACCCCTTTTTTTCTAAACTCTGAAATTTCTCTGCCATTTCCCGGCGAAAGTCTGTCAATTTTTTAGGACAAGTGCGCAATATAGAGTCTTTGGAGCATGCAAAATTTGAAGTTCGTTGGAACATTTTTCGACCTCCAAATTTGCCGACGTTTGGACCACACTTTGACCAAAATCCCGTCCCAAACTGGGCCGTGTCAACGACAGTCCGAAGGACTGAGCATGCGCACGAGTCAGGAGTACACCAAAGAGGTGTGTACAGACAGCCACAGGTTGCGGGAGCATCCAGGAAGCGCCAACCCCTTTTTTCTAAACTCTGAAATTTCTCTGCCATTTCCCGGCGAAAGTCTGTCAATTTTTTAGGACAAGTGCGCAATATAGAGTCTTTGGAGCATGCAAAATTTGAAGTTCGTCGGAACATTTTTCGACCTCCAAATTTGCCGACGTTTGGACCACACTTTGACCAAAATCCCGTCCCAAACTGGGCCGTGTCAACGACAGTCCGAAGGACTGAGCATGCGCACGAGTCAGGAGTACACCAAAGAGGTGTGTACAGACAGCCACAGGTGCAAAATTTGAAGTTCGTCGGAACATTTTTCGACCTCCAAATTTGCCGACGTTTGGACCACACTTTGACCAACATCCCGTCCCAAACTGGGCCGTGTCAACGACAGTCCGAAGGACTGAGCATGCGCACGAGTCAGGAGTACACCAAAGAGGTGTGTACAGACAGCCACAGGTGCAAAATTTGAAGTTCGTCGGAACATTTTTCGACCTCCGAATTTGCCGACGTTTGGACCACACTTTGACCAAAATCCCGTCCCAAACTGGGCCGTGTCAACGACAGTCCGAAGGACTGAGCATGCGCACGAGTCAGGAGTACACCAAAGAGGTGTGTACAGACAGCCACAGGTTGCGGGAGCATCCAGGAAGCGCCAACCCCTTTTTTTCTCTAAACTCTGAAATTTCTCTGCCATTTCCCGGCGAAAGTCTGTCAATTTTTTAGGACAAGTGCGCAATATAGAGTCTTTGGAGCATGCAAAATTTGAAGTTCGTCGGAACATTTTTCGACCTCCAAATTTGCCGACGTTTGGACCACACTTTGACCAAAATCCCGTCCCAAACTGGGCCGTGTCAACGACAGTCCGAAGGACTGAGCATGCGCACGAGTCAGGAGTACACCAAAGAGGTGTGTACAGACAGCCACAGGTTGCGGGAGCATCCAGGAAGCGCCAACCCCTTTTTTTCTCTAAACTCTGAAATTTCTCTGCCATTTCCCGGCGAAAATCTGTCAATTTTTTAGGACAAGTGCGCAATATAGAGTCTTTGGAGCATGCAAAATTTGAAGTTCGTCGGAACATTTTTCGACCTCCAAATTTGCCGACGTTTGGACCACACTTTGACCAAAATCTCGTCCCAAACTGGGCCGTGTCAACGACAGTCCGAAGGACTGAGCATGCGCACGAGTCAGGAGTACACCAAAGAGGTGTGTACAGACAGCCACAGGTTGCGGGAGCATCCAGGAAGCGCCAACCCCTTTTTTTTTCTAAACTCTGAAATTTCTCTGCCATTTCCCGGCGAAAGTCTGTCAATTTTTTAGGACAAGTGCGCAATATAGAGTCTTTGGAGCATGCAAAATTTGAAGTTCGTCGGAACATTTTTCGACCTCCAAATTTGCCGACGTTTGGACCACACTTTGACCAACATCCCGTCCCAAACTGGGCCGTGTCAACGACAGTCCGAAGGACTGAGCATGCGCACGAGTCAGGAGTACACCAAAGAGGTGTGTACAGACAGCCACAGGTGCAAAATTTGAAGTTCGTCGGAACATTTTTCGACCTCCGAATTTGCCGACGTTTGGACCACACTTTGACCAAAATCCCGTCCCAAACTGGGCCGTGTCAACGACAGTCCGAAGGACTGAGCATGCGCACGAGTCAGGAGTACACCAAAGAGGTGTGTACAGACAGCCACAGGTTGCGGGAGCATCCAGGAAGCGCCAACCCCTTTTTTCTCTAAACTCTGAAATTTCTCTGCCATTTCCCGGCGAAAGTCTGTCAATTTTTTAGGACAAGTGCGCAATATAGAGTCTTTGGAGCATGCAACATTTGAAGTTCGTCTGAACATTTTTCGACCTCCAAATTTGCCGACGTTTGGACCACACTTTGACCAAAATCCCGTCCCAAACTGGGCCGTGTCAACGACAGTCCGAAGGACTGAGCATGCGCACGAGTCAGGAGTACACCAAAGAGGTGTGTACAGACAGCCACAGGTTGCGGGAGCATCCAGGAAGCGCCAACCCCTTTTTTTTCTAAACTCTGAAATTTCTCTGCCATTTCCCGGCGAAAGTCTGTCAATTTTTTAGGACAAGTGCGCAATATAGAGTCTTTGGAGCATGCAAAATTTGAAGTTCGTCGGAACATTTTTCGACCTCCAAATTTGCCGACGTTTGGACCACACTTTGACCAAAATCTCGTCCCAAACTGGGCCGTGTCAACGACAGTCCGAAGGACTGAGCATGCGCACGAGTCAGGAGTACACCAAAGAGGTGTGTACAGACAGCCACAGGTTGCGGGAGCATCCAGGAAGCGCCAACCCCTTTTTTTTTCTAAACTCTGAAATTTCTCTGCCATTTCCCGGCGAAAGTCTGTCAATTTTTTAGGACAAGTGCGCAATATAGAGTCTTTGGAGCATGCAAAATTTGAAGTTCGTCGGAACATTTTTCGACCTCCAAATTTGCCGACGTTTGGACCACACTTTGACCAACATCCCGTCCCAAACTGGGCCGTGTCAACGACAGTCCGAAGGACTGAGCATGCGCACGAGTCAGGAGTACACCAAAGAGGTGTGTACAGACAGCCACAGGTGCAAAATTTGAAGTTCGTCGGAACATTTTTCGACCTCCGAATTTGCCGACGTTTGGACCACACTTTGACCAAAATCCCGTCCCAAACTGGGCCGTGTCAACGACAGTCCGAAGGACTGAGCATGCGCACGAGTCAGGAGTACACCAAAGAGGTGTGTACAGACAGCCACAGGTTGCGGGAGCATCCAGGAAGCGCCAACCCCTTTTTTTCTCTAAACTCTGAAATTTCTCTGCCATTTCCCGGCGAAAGTCTGTCAATTTTTTAGGACAAGTGCGCAATATAGAGTCTTTGGAGCATGCAACATTTGAAGTTCGTCTGAACATTTTTCGACCTCCAAATTTGCCGACGTTTGGACCACACTTTGACCAAAATCCCGTCCCAAACTGGGCCGTGTCAACGACAGTCCGAAGGACTGAGCATGCGCACGAGTCAGGAGTACACCAAAGAGGTGTGTACAGACAGCCACAGGTTGCGGGAGCATCCAGGAAGCGCCAACCCCTTTTTTTTCTAAACTCTGAAATTTCTCTGCCATTTCCCGGCGAAAGTCTGTCAATTTTTTAGGACAAGTGCGCAATATAGAGTCTTTGGAGCATGCAAAATTTGAAGTTCGTCGGAACATTTTTCGACCTCCAAATTTGCCGACGTTTGGACCACACTTTGACCAAAATCCCGTCCCAAACTGGGCCGTGTCAACGACAGTCCGAAGGACTGAGCATGCGCACGAGTCAGGAGTACACCAAAGAGGTGTGTACAGACAGCCACAGGTTGCGGGAGCATCCAGGAAGCGCCAACCCCTTTTTTTTCTAAACTCTGAAATTTCTCTGCCATTTCCCGGCGAAAGTCTGTCAATTTTTTAGGACAAGTGCGCAATATAGAGTCTTTGGAGCATGCAAAATTTGAAGTTCGTCGGAACATTTTTCGACCTCCAAATTTGCCGACGTTTGGACCACACTTTGACCAAAATCCCGTCCCAAACTGGGCCGTGTCAACGACAGTCCGAAGGACTGAGCATGCGCACGAGTCAGGAGTACACCAAAGAGGTGTATACAGACAGCCACAGGTTGCGGGAGCATCCAGGAAGCGCCAACCCCTTTTTTTTCTAAACTCTGAAATTTCTCTGCCGTTTCCCGGCGAAAGTCTGTCAATTTTTTAGGACAAGTGCGCAATATAGAGTCTTTGGAGCATGCAAAATTTGAAGTTCGTCGGAACATTTCTCGACCTCCAAATTTGCCGACGTTTGGACCACACTTTGACCAAAATCTCGTCCCAAACTGGGCCGTGTCAACGACAGTCCGAAGGACTGAGCATGCGCACGAGTCAGGAGTACACCAAAGAGGTGTGTACAGACAGCCACAGGTTGCAGGAGCATCCAGGAAGCGCCAACCCCCTTTTTTTCTAAACTCTGAAATTTCTCTGCCATTTCCCGGCGAAAGTCTGTCAATTTTTTAGGACAAGTGCGCAATATAGAGTCTTTGGAGCATGCAAAATTTGAAGTTCGTCGGAACATTTTTCGACCTCCAAATTTGCCGACGTTTGGACCACACTTTGACCAAAATCCCGTCCCAAACTGGGCCGTGTCAACGACAGTCCGAAGGACTGAGCATGCGCACGAGTCAGGAGTACACCAAAGAGGTGTGTACAGACAGCCACAGGTGCAAAATTTGAAGTTCGTCGGAACATTTTTCGACCTCCAAATTTGCCGACGTTTGGACCACACTTTGACCAAAATCCCGTCCCAAACTGGGCCGTGTCAACGACAGTCCGAAGGACTGAGCATGCGCACGAGTCAGGAGTACACCAAAGAGGTGTGTACAGACAGCCACAGGTGCAAAATTTGAAGTTCGTCGGAACATTTTTCGACCTCCAAATTTGCCGACGTTTGGACCACACTTTGACCAAAATCCCGTCCCAAACTGGGCCGTGTCAACGACAGTCCGAAGGACTGAGCATGCGCACGAGTCAGGAGTGCCACAGGTTGCGGGAGCATCCAGGAAGCGCCAACCCCTTTTTTTCTAAACTCTGAAATTTCTCTGCCATTTCCCGGCGAAAGTCTGTCAATTTTTTAGGACAAGTGCGCAATATAGAGTCTTTGGAGCATGCAAAATTTGAAGTTCGTTGGAACATTTTTCGACCTCCAAATTTGCCGACGTTTGGACCACACTTTGACCAAAATCCCGTCCCAAACTGGGCCGTGTCAACGACAGTCCGAAGGACTGAGCATGCGCACGAGTCAGGAGTACACCAAAGAGGTGTGTACAGACAGCCACAGGTTGCGGGAGCATCCAGGAAGCGCCAACCCCTTTTTTTCTAAACTCTGAAATTTCTCTGCCATTTCCCGGCGAAAGTCTGTCAATTTTTTAGGACAAGTGCGCAATATAGAGTCTTTGGAGCATGCAAAATTTGAAGTTCGTCGGAACATTTTTCGACCTCCAAATTTGCCGACGTTTGGACCACACTTTGACCAAAATCCCGTCCCAAACTGGGCCGTGTCAACGACAGTCCGAAGGACTGAGCATGCGCACGAGTCAGGAGTACACCAAAGAGGTGTGTACAGACAGCCACAGGTGCAAAATTTGAAGTTCGTCGGAACATTTTTCGACCTCCAAATTTGCCGACGTTTGGACCACACTTTGACCAACATCCCGTCCCAAACTGGGCCGTGTCAACGACAGTCCGAAGGACTGAGCATGCGCACGAGTCAGGAGTACACCAAAGAGGTGTGTACAGACAGCCACAGGTGCAAAATTTGAAGTTCGTCGGAACATTTTTCGACCTCCGAATTTGCCGACGTTTGGACCACACTTTGACCAAAATCCCGTCCCAAACTGGGCCGTGTCAACGACAGTCCGAAGGACTGAGCATGCGCACGAGTCAGGAGTACACCAAAGAGGTGTGTACAGACAGCCACAGGTTGCGGGAGCATCCAGGAAGCGCCAACCCCTTTTTTTCTCTAAACTCTGAAATTTCTCTGCCATTTCCCGGCGAAAGTCTGTCAATTTTTTAGGACAAGTGCGCAATATAGAGTCTTTGGAGCATGCAAAATTTGAAGTTCGTCGGAACATTTTTCGACCTCCAAATTTGCCGACGTTTGGACCACACTTTGACCAAAATCCCGTCCCAAACTGGGCCGTGTCAACGACAGTCCGAAGGACTGAGCATGCGCACGAGTCAGGAGTACACCAAAGAGGTGTGTACAGACAGCCACAGGTTGCGGGAGCATCCAGGAAGCGCCAACCCCTTTTTTCTCTAAACTCTGAAATTTCTCTGCCATTTCCCGGCGAAAATCTGTCAATTTTTTAGGACAAGTGCGCAATATAGAGTCTTTGGAGCATGCAAAATTTGAAGTTCGTCGGAACATTTTTCGACCTCCAAATTTGCCGACGTTTGGACCACACTTTGACCAAAATCTCGTCCCAAACTGGGCCGTGTCAACGACAGTCCGAAGGACTGAGCATGCGCACGAGTCAGGAGTACACCAAAGAGGTGTGTACAGACAGCCACAGGTTGCGGGAGCATCCAGGAAGCGCCAACCCCTTTTTTTTTCTAAACTCTGAAATTTCTCTGCCATTTCCCGGCGAAAGTCTGTCAATTTTTTAGGACAAGTGCGCAATATAGAGTCTTTGGAGCATGCAAAATTTGAAGTTCGTCGGAACATTTTTCGACCTCCAAATTTGCCGACGTTTGGACCACACTTTGACCAACATCCCGTCCCAAACTGGGCCGTGTCAACGACAGTCCGAAGGACTGAGCATGCGCACGAGTCAGGAGTACACCAAAGAGGTGTGTACAGACAGCCACAGGTGCAAAATTTGAAGTTCGTCGGAACATTTTTCGACCTCCGAATTTGCCGACGTTTGGACCACACTTTGACCAAAATCCCGTCCCAAACTGGGCCGTGTCAACGACAGTCCGAAGGACTGAGCATGCGCACGAGTCAGGAGTACACCAAAGAGGTGTGTACAGACAGCCACAGGTTGCGGGAGCATCCAGGAAGCGCCAACCCCTTTTTTCTCTAAACTCTGAAATTTCTCTGCCATTTCCCGGCGAAAGTCTGTCAATTTTTTAGGACAAGTGCGCAATATAGAGTCTTTGGAGCATGCAACATTTGAAGTTCGTCTGAACATTTTTCGACCTCCAAATTTGCCGACGTTTGGACCACACTTTGACCAAAATCCCGTCCCAAACTGGGCCGTGTCAACGACAGTCCGAAGGACTGAGCATGCGCACGAGTCAGGAGTACACCAAAGAGGTGTGTACAGACAGCCACAGGTTGCGGGAGCATCCAGGAAGCGCCAACCCCTTTTTTTTCTAAACTCTGAAATTTCTCTGCCATTTCCCGGCGAAAGTCTGTCAATTTTTTAGGACAAGTGCGCAATATAGAGTCTTTGGAGCATGCAAAATTTGAAGTTCGTCGGAACATTTTTCGACCTCCAAATTTGCCGACGTTTGGACCACACTTTGACCAAAATCCCGTCCCAAACTGGGCCGTGTCAACGACAGTCCGAAGGACTGAGCATGCGCACGAGTCAGGAGTACACCAAAGAGGTGTGTACAGACAGCCACAGGTTGCGGGAGCATCCAGGAAGCGCCAACCCCTTTTTTTTCTAAACTCTGAAATTTCTCTGCCATTTCCCGGCGAAAGTCTGTCAATTTTTTAGGACAAGTGCGCAATATAGAGTCTTTGGAGCATGCACAATTTGAAGTTCGTCGGAACATTTTTCGACCTCCAAATTTGCCGACGTTTGGACCACACTTTGACCAAAATCCCGTCCCAAACTGGGCCGTGTCAACGACAGTCCGAAGGACTGAGCATGCGCACGAGTCAGGAGTACACCAAAGAGGTGTATACAGACAGCCACAGGTTGCGGGAGCATCCAGGAAGCGCCAACCCCTTTTTTTTCTAAACTCTGAAATTTCTCTGCCGTTTCCCGGCGAAAGTCTGTCAATTTTTTAGGACAAGTGCGCAATATAGAGTCTTTGGAGCATGCAAAATTTGAAGTTCGTCGGAACATTTTTCGACCTCCAAATTTGCCGACGTTTGGACCACACTTTGACCAAAATCTCGTCCCAAACTGGGCCGTGTCAACGACAGTCCGAAGGACTGAGCATGCGCACGAGTCAGGAGTACACCAAAGAGGTGTGTACAGACAGCCACAGGTTGCAGGAGCATCCAGGAAGCGCCAACCCCCTTTTTTTCTAAACTCTGAAATTTCTCTGCCATTTCCCGGCGAAAGTCTGTCAATTTTTTAGGACAAGTGCGCAATATAGAGTCTTTGGAGCATGCAAAATTTGAAGTTCGTCGGAACATTTTTCGACCTCCAAATTTGCCGACGTTTGGACCACACTTTGACCAAAATCCCGTCCCAAACTGGGCCGTGTCAACGACAGTCCGAAGGACTGAGCATGCGCACGAGTCAGGAGTACACCAAAGAGGTGTGTACAGACAGCCACAGGTGCAAAATTTGAAGTTCGTCGGAACATTTTTCGACCTCCAAATTTGCCGACGTTTGGACCACACTTTGACCAAAATCCCGTCCCAAACTGGGCCGTGTCAACGACAGTCCGAAGGACTGAGCATGCGCACGAGTCAGGAGTACACCAAAGAGGTGTGTACAGACAGCCACAGGTGCAAAATTTGAAGTTCGTCGGAACATTTTTCGACCTCCAAATTTGCCGACGTTTGGACCACACTTTGACCAAAATCCCGTCCCAAACTGGGCCGTGTCAACGACAGTCCGAAGGACTGAGCATGCGCACGAGTCAGGAGTGCCACAGGTTGCGGGAGCATCCAGGAAGCGCCAACCCCTTTTTTTCTAAACTCTGAAATTTCTCTGCCATTTCCCGGCGAAAGTCTGTCAATTTTTTAGGACAAGTGCGCAATATAGAGTCTTTGGAGCATGCAAAATTTGAAGTTCGTTGGAACATTTTTCGACCTCCAAATTTGCCGACGTTTGGACCACACTTTGACCAAAATCCCGTCCCAAACTGGGCCGTGTCAACGACAGTCCGAAGGACTGAGCATGCGCACGAGTCAGGAGTACACCAAAGAGGTGTGTACAGACAGCCACAGGTTGCGGGAGCATCCAGGAAGCGCCAACCCCTTTTTTTCTAAACTCTGAAATTTCTCTGCCATTTCCCGGCGAAAGTCTGTCAATTTTTTAGGACAAGTGCGCAATATAGAGTCTTTGGAGCATGCAAAATTTGAAGTTCGTCGGAACATTTTTCGACCTCCAAATTTGCCGACGTTTGGACCACACTTTGACCAAAATCCCGTCCCAAACTGGGCCGTGTCAACGACAGTCCGAAGGACTGAGCATGCGCACGAGTCAGGAGTACACCAAAGAGGTGTGTACAGACAGCCACAGGTGCAAAATTTGAAGTTCGTCGGAACATTTTTCGACCTCCAAATTTGCCGACGTTTGGACCACACTTTGACCAAAATCCCGTCCCAAACTGGGCCGTGTCAACGACAGTCCGAAGGACTGAGCATGCGCACGAGTCAGGAGTACACCAAAGAGGTGTGTACAGACAGCCACAGGTGCAAAATTTGAAGTTCGCCGGAACATTTTTCGACCTCCAAATTTGCCGACGTTTGGACCACACTTTGACCAAAATCCCGTCCCAAACTGGGCCGTGTCAACGACAGTCCGAAGGACTGAGCATGCGCACGAGTCAGGAGTGCCACAGGTTGCGGGAGCATCCAGGAAGCGCCAACATCTTTTTTTCTAAACTCTGAAATTTCTCTGCCATTTCCCGGCGAAAGTCTGTCAATTTTTTAGGACAAGTGCGCAATATAGAGTCTTTGGAGCATGCAAAATTTGAAGTTCGTTGGAACATTTTTCGACCTCCAAATTTGCCGACGTTTGGACCACACTTTGACCAAAATCCCGTCCCAAACTGGGCCGTGTCAACGACAGTCCGAAGGACTGAGCATGCGCACGAGTCAGGAGTACACCAAAGAGGTGTGTACAGACAGCCACAGGTTGCGGGAGCATCCAGGAAGCGCCAACCCCTTTTTTTCTAAACTCTGAAATTTCTCTGCCATTTCCCGGCGAAAGTCTGTCAATTTTTTAGGACAAGTGCGCAATATAGAGTCTTTGGAGCATGCAAAATTTGAAGTTCGTCGGAACATTTTTCGACCTCCAAATTTGCCGACGTTTGGACCACACTTTGACCAAAATCCCGTTCCAAACTGGGCCGTGTCAACGACAGTCCGAAGGACTGAGCATGCGCACGAGTCAGGAGTACACCAAAGAGGTGTGTACAGACAGCCACAGGTTGCGGGAGCATCCAGGAAGCGCCAACCCCTTTTGTTTCTAAACTCTGAAATTTCTCTGCCATTTCCAGGCGAAAGTCTGTCAATTTTTTAGGACAAGTGCGCAATATAGAGTCTTTGGAGCATGCGAAATTTGAAGTTCGTCGGAACATTTTTCGACCTCCAAATTTGCCGACGTTTGGACCACACTTTGACCAAAATCCCGTCCCAAACTGGGCCGTGTCAACGACAGTCCGAAGGACTGAGCATGCGCACGAGTCAGAAGTACACCAAAGAGGTGTGTACAGACAGCCACAGGTTGCGGGAGCATCCAGGAAGCGCCAACCCCTTTTTTTTTCTAAACTCTGAAATTTCTCTGCCATTTCCCCTTCGAAAGTCTGTCCATTTTTTAGGACAAGTGCGCAATATAGAGTCTTTGGAGCATGCGAAATTTGAAGTTCGTCGGAACATTTTTCGACCTCCAAATTTGCCGACGTTTGGACCACACTTTGACCAAAATCCCGTCCCAAACTGGGCCGTGTCAACGACAGTCCGAAGGACTGAGCATGCGCACGAGTCAGGAGTACACCAAAGAGGTGTGTACAGACAGCCACAGGTTGCGGGAGCATCCAGGAAGCGCCAACCCCTTTTTTTTCTAAACTCTGAAATTTCTCTGCCATTTCCCGCGAAAGTCTGTCCATTTTTTAGGACAAGTGCGCAATATAGAGTCTTTGGAGCATGCAAAATTTGAAGTTCGTCGGAACATTTTTCGACCTCCAAATTTGCCGACGTTTGGACCACACTTTGACCAAAATCCCGTCCCAAACTGGGCCGTGTCAACGACAGTCCGAAGGACTGAGCATGCGCACGAGTCAGGAGTATACCAAAGAGGTGTGTACAGACAGCCACAGGTTGCGGGAGCATCCAGGAAGCGCCAACCCCTTTTTTTTCTAAACTCTGAAATTTCTCTGCCATTTCCCGGCGAAAGTCTGTCAATTTTTTAGGACAAGTGCGCAATATAGAGTCTTTGGAGCATGCAAAATTTGAAGTTCGTCGGAACATTTTTCGACCTCCAAATTTGCCGACGTTTGGACCACACTTTGACCAAAATCACGTCCCAAACTGGGCCGTGTCAACGACAGTCCGAAGGACTGAGCATGCGCACGAGTCAGGAGTACACCAAAGAGGTGTGTACAGACAGCCACAGGTTGCGGGAGCATCCAGGAAGCGCCAACCCCTTTTTTTCTTCTAAACTCTGAAATTTCTCTGCCATTTCCCGGCGAAAGTCTGTCAATTTTTTAGGACAAGTGCGCAATATAGAGTCTTTGGAGCATGCAAAATTTGAAGTTCGTCGGAACATTTTTCGACCTCCAAATTTGCCGACGTTTGGACCACACTTTGACCAAAATCCCGTCCCAAACTGGGCCGTGTCAACGAAAGTCCGAAGGACTGAGGATGCGCACGAGTCAGGAGTACACCAAAGAGGTGTGTACAGACAGCCACAGGTTGCGGGAGCATCCAGGAAGCGCCAACCCCTTTTTTTCTAAACTCTGAAATTTCTCTGCCATTTCCCGGCGAAAGTCTGTCAATTTTTTAGGACAAGTGCGCAATATAGAGTCTTTGGAGCATGCAAAATTTGAAGTTCGTCGGAACATTTTTCGACCTCCAAATTTGCCGACGTTTGGACCACACTTTGACCAAAATCTCGTCCCAAACTGGGCCGTGTCAACGACAGTCCGAAGGACTGAGCATGCGCACGAGTCAGGAGTACACCAAAGAGGTGTGTACAGACAGCCACAGGTTGCGGGAGCATCCAGGAAGCGCCAACCCCTTTTTTTTTCTAAACTCTGAAATTTCTCTGCCATTTCCCGGCGAAAGTCTGTCAATTTTTTAGGACAAGTGCGCAATATAGAGTCTTTGGAGCATGCAAAATTTGAAGTTCGTCGGAACATTTTTCGACCTCCAAATTTGCCGACGTTTGGACCACACTTTGACCAAAATCCCGTCCCAAACTGGGCCGTGTCAACGACAGTCCGAAGGACTGAGCATGCGCACGAGTCAGGAGTACACCAAAGAGGTGTGTACAGACAGCCACAGGTGCAAAATTTGAAGTTCGTCGGAACATTTTTCGACCTCCAAATTTGCCGACGTTTGGACCACACTTTGACCAAAATCCCGTCCCAAACTGGGCCGTGTCAACGACAGTCCGAAAGACTGAGCATGCGCACGAGTCAGGAGTGCCACAGGTTGCGGGAGCATCCAGGAAGCGCCAACCCCTTTTTTTTCTAAACTCTGAAATTTCTCTGCCATTTCCCGGCGAAAGTCTGTCATTTTTTTAGGACAAGTGCGCAATATAGAGTCTTTGGAGCATGCAAAATTTGAAGTTCGTCGGAACATTTTTCGACCTCCAAATTTGCCGACGTTTGGACCACACTTTGACCAAAATCCCGTCCCAAACTGGGCCGTGTCAACGACAGTCCGAAGGACTGAGCATGCGCACGAGTCAGGAGTACACCAAAGAGGTGTGTACAGACAGCCACAGGTGCAAAATTTGAAGTTCGTCGGAACATTTTTCGACCTCCAAATTTGCCGACGTTTGGACCACACTTTGACCAAAATCCCGTCCCAAACTGGGCCGTGTCAACGACAGTCCGAAAGACTGAGCATGCGCACGAGTCAGGAGTGCCACAGGTTGCGGGAGCATCCAGGAAGCGCCAACCCCTTTTTTTTCTAAACTCTGAAATTTCTCTGCCATTTCCCGGCGAAAGTCTGTCATTTTTTTAGGACAAGTGCGCAATATAGAGTCTTTGGAGCATGCAAAATTTGAAGTTCGTCGGAACATTTTTCGACCTCCAAATTTGCCGACGTTTGGACCACACTTTGACCAAAATCCCGTCCCAAACTGGGCCGTGTCAACGACAGTCCGAAGGACTGAGCATGCGCACGAGTCAGGAGTACACCAAAGAGGTGTGTACAGACAGCCACAGGTTGCGGGAGCATCCAGGAAGCGCCAACCCCTTTTGTTTCTAAACTCTGAAATTTCTCTGCCATTTCCCGGCGAAAGTCTGTCAATTTTTTAGGACAAGTGCGCAATATAGAGTCTTTGGAGCATGCGAAATTTGAAGTTCGTCGGAACATTTTTCGACCTCCAAATTTTCCGACGTTTGGACCACACTTTGACCAAAATCCCGTCCCAAACTGGGCCGTGTCAACGACAGTCCGAAGGACTGAGCATGCGCACGAGTCAGGAGTACACCAAAGAGGTGTGTACAGACAGCCACAGGTTGCGGGAGCATCCAGGAAGCGCCAACCCCTTTTTTTTCTAAACTCTGAAATTTCTCTGCCATTTCCCGGCGAAAGTCTGTCAATTTTTTAGGACAAGTGCGCAATATAGAGTCTTTGGAGCATGCAAAATTTGAAGTTCGTCGGAACATTTTTCGACCTCCAAATTTGCCGACGTTTGGACCACACTTTGACAAAAATCCCGTCCCAAACTGGGCCGTGTCAACGACAGTCCGAAGGACTGAGCATGCGCACGAGTCAGGAGTATACCAAAGAGGTGTGTACAGACAGCCACAGGTTGCGGGAGCATCCAGGAAGCGCCAACCCCTTTTTTTTCTAAACTCTGAAATTTCTCTGCCATTTCCCGGCGAAAGTCTGTCAATTTTTTAGGACAAGTGCGCAATATAGAGTCTTTGGAGCATGCAAAATTTGAAGTTCGTCGGAACATTTTTCGACCTCCAAATTTGCCGACGTTTGGACCACACTTTGACCAAAATCACGTCCCAAACTGGGCCGTGTCAACGACAGTCCGAAGGACTGAGCATGCGCACGAGTCAGGAGTACACCAAAGAGGTGTGTACAGACAGCCACAGGTTGCGGGAGCATCCAGGAAGCGCCAACCCCTTTTTTTTCTAAACTCTGAAATTTCTCTGCCATTTCCCGGCGAAAGTCTGTCAATTTTTTAGGACAAGTGCGCAATATAGAGTCTTTGGAGCATGCACAATTTGAAGTTCGTCGGAACATTTTTCGACCTCCAAATTTGCCGACGTTTGGACCACACTTTGACCAAAATCCCGTCCCAAACTGGGCCGTGTCAACGACAGTCCGAAGGACTGAGCATGCGCACGAGTCAGGAGTACACCAAAGAGGTGTGTACAGACAGCCACAGGTTGCGGGAGCATCCAGGAAGCGCCAACCCCTTTTTTTTCTAAACTCTGAAATTTCTCTGCCATTTCCCGGCGAAAGTCTGTCAATTTTTTAGGACAAGTGCGCAATATAGAGTCTTTGGAGCATGCAAAATTTGAAGTTCGTCGGAACATTTTTCGACCTCCAAATTTGCCGACGTTTGGACCACACTTTGACCAAAATCACGTCCCAAACTGGGCCGTGTCAACGACAGTCCGAAGGACTGAGCATGCGCACGAGTCAGGAGTACACCAAAGAGGTGTGTACAGACAGCCACAGGTTGCGGGAGCATCCAGGAAGCGCCAACCCCTTTTTTTTCTAAACTCTGAAATTTCTCTGCCATTTCCCGGCGAAAGTCTGTCAATTTTTTAGGACAAGTGCGCAATATAGAGTCTTTGGAGCATGCAAAATTTGAAGTTCGTCGGAACATTTTTCGACCTCCAAATTTGCCGACGTTTGGACCACACTTTGACCAAAATCACGTCCCAAACTGGGCCGTGTCAACGACAGTCCGAAGGACTGAGCATGCGCACGAGTCAGGAGTACACCAAAGAGGTGTGTACAGACAGCCACAGGTTGCGGGAGCATCCAGGAAGCGCCAACCCCTTTTTTTTCTAAACTCTGAAATTTCTCTGCCATTTCCCGGCGAAAGTCTGTCAATTTTTTAGGACAAGTGCGCAATATAGAGTCTTTGGAGCATGCACAATTTGAAGTTCGTCGGAACATTTTTCGACCTCCAAATTTGCCGACGTTTGGACCACACTTTGACCAAAATCCCGTCCCAAACTGGGCCGTGTCAACGACAGTCCGAAGGACTGAGCATGCGCACGAGTCAGGAGTACACCAAAGAGGTGTGTACAGACAGCCACAGGTTGCGGGAGCATCCAGGAAGCGCCAACCCCTTTTTTTTCTAAACTCTGAAATTTCTCTGCCATTTCCCGGCGAAAGTCTGTCAATTTTTTAGGACAAGTGCGCAATATAGAGTCTTTGGAGCATGCAAAATTTGAAGTTCGTCGGAACATTTTTCGACCTCCAAATTTGCCGACGTTTGGACCACACTTTGACCAAAATCACGTCCCAAACTGGGCCGTGTCAACGACAGTCCGAAGGACTGAGCATGCGCACGAGTCAGGAGTACACCAAAGAGGTGTGTACAGACAGCCACAGGTTGCGGGAGCATCCAGGAAGCGCCAACCCCTTTTTTTTCTAAACTCTGAAATTTCTCTGCCATTTCCCGGCGAAAGTCTGTCAATTTTTTAGGACAAGTGCGCAATATAGAGTCTTTGGAGCATGCACAATTTGAAGTTCGTCGGAACATTTTTCGACCTCCAAATTTGCCGACGTTTGGACCACACTTTGACCAAAATCCCGTCCCAAACTGGGCCGTGTCAACGACAGTCCGAAGGACTGAGCATGCGCACGAGTTAGGAGTACACCAAAGAGGTGTGTACAGACAGCCACAGGTTGCGGGAGCATCCAGGAAGCGCCAACCCCTTTTTTTTCTAAACTCTGAAATTTCTCTGCCATTTCCCGGCGAAAGTCTGTCAATTTTTTAGGACAAGTGCGCAATATAGAGTCTTTGGAGCATGCAAAATTTGAAGTTCGTCGGAACATTTTTCGACCTCCAAATTTGCCGACGTTTGGACCACACTTTGACCAAAATCCCGTCCCAAACTGGGCCGTGTCAACGACAGTCCGAAGGACTGAGCATGCGCACGAGTCAGGAGTACACCAAAGAGGTGTGTACAGACAGCCACAGGTTGCGGGAGCATCCAGGAAGCGCCAACCCCTTTTTTTTCTAAACTCTGAAATTTCTCTGCCATTTCCCGGCGAAAGTCTGTCAATTTTTTAGGACAAGTGCGCAATATAGAGTCTTTGGAGCATGCAAAATTTGAAGTTCGTCGGAACATTTTTTCGACCTCCAAATTTGCCGACGTTTGGACCACACTTTGACCAAAATCCCGTCCCAAACTGGGCCGTGTCAACGACAGTCCGAAGGACTGAGCATGCGCACGAGTCAGGAGTACACCAAAGAGGTGTGTACAGACAGCCACAGGTTGCGGGAGCATCCAGGAAGCGCCAACCCATTTTTTTTTCTAAACTCTGAAATTTCTCTGCCATTTCCCGGCGAAAGTCTGTCAATTTTTTAGGACAAGTGCGCAATATAGAGTCTTTGGAGCATGCAAAATTTGAAGTTCGTCGGAACATTTTTCGACCTCCAAATTTGCCGACGTTTGGACCACACTTTGACCAAAATCCCGTCCCAAACTGGGCCGTGTCAACGACAGTCCGAAGGACTGAGCATGCGCACGAGTCAGGAGTACACCAAAGAGGTGTGTACAGACAGCCACAGGTTGCGGGAGCATCCAGGAAGCGCCAACCCCTTTTTTTCTAAACTCTGAAATTTCTATGCCATTTCCCGGCGAAAGTCTGTCAATTTTTTAGGACAAGTGCGCAATATAGAGTCTTTGGAGCATGCAACATTTGAAGTTCGTCGGAACATTTTTTCGACCTCCAAATTTGCCGACGTTTGGACCACACTTTGACCAAAATCCCGTCCCAAACTGGGCCGTGTCAACGACAGTCCGAAGGACTGAGCATGCGCACGAGTCAGGAGTACACCAAAGAGGTGTGTACAGACAGCCACAGGTTGCGGGAGCATCCAGGAAGCGCCAACCCATTTTTTTTTCTAAACTCTGAAATTTCTCTGCCATTTCCCGGCGAAAGTCTGTCAATTTTTTAGGACAAGTGCGCAATATAGAGTCTTTGGAGCATGCAAAATTTGAAGTTCGTCGGAACATTTTTCGACCTCCAAATTTGCCGACGTTTGGACCACACTTTGACCAAAATCCCGTCCCAAACTGGGCCGTGTCAACGACAGTCCGAAGGACTGAGCATGCGCACGAGTCAGGAGTACACCAAAGAGGTGTGTACAGACAGCCACAGGTTGCGGGAGCATCCAGGAAGCGCCAACCCCTTTTTTTTCTAAACTCTGAAATTTCTCTGCCATTTCCCGGCGAAAGTCTGTCAATTTTTTAGGACAAGTGCGCAATATAGAGTCTTTGGAGCATGCAAAATTTGAAGTTCGTCGGAACATTTTTCGACCTCCAAATTTGCCGACGTTTGGACCACACTTTGACCAAAATCCCGTCCCAAACTGGGCCGTGTCAACGACAGTCCGAAGGACTGAGCATGCGCACGAGTCAGGAGTACACCAAAGAGGTGTGTACAGACAGCCACAGGTTGCGGGAGCATCCAGGAAGCGCCAACCCCTTTTTTTTCTAAACTCTGAAATTTCTCTGCCATTTCCCGGCGAAAGTCTGTCAATTTTTTAGGACAAGTGCGCAATATAGAGTCTTTGGAGCATGCAAAATTTGAAGTTCGTCGGAACATTTTTTCGACCTCCAAATTTGCCGACGTTTGGACCACACTTTGACCAAAATCCCGTCCCAAACTGGGCCGTGTCAACGACAGTCCGAAGGACTGAGCATGCGCACGAGTCAGGAGTACACCAAAGAGGTGTGTACAGACAGCCACAGGTTGCGGGAGCATCCAGGAAGCGCCAACCCATTTTTTTTTCTAAACTCTGAAATTTCTCTGCCATTTCCCGGCGAAAGTCTGTCAATTTTTTAGGACAAGTGCGCAATATAGAGTCTTTGGAGCATGCAAAATTTGAAGTTCGTCGGAACATTTTTCGACCTCCAAATTTGCCGACGTTTGGACCACACTTTGACCAAAATCCCGTCCCAAACTGGGCCGTGTCAACGACAGTCCGAAGGACTGAGCATGCGCACGAGTCAGGAGTACACCAAAGAGGTGTGTACAGACAGCCACAGGTTGCGGGAGCATCCAGGAAGCGCCAACCCCTTTTTTTTCTAAACTCTGAAATTTCTCTGCCATTTCCCGGCGAAAGTCTGTCAATTTTTTAGGACAAGTGCGCAATATAGAGTCTTTGGAGCATGCAACATTTGAAGTTCGTCGGAACATTTTTTCGACCTCCAAATTTGCCGACGTTTGGACCACACTTTGACCAAAATCCCGTCCCAAACTGGGCCGTGTCAACGACAGTCCGAAGGACTGAGCATGCGCACGAGTCAGGAGTACACCAAAGAGGTGTGTACAGACAGCCACAGGTTGCGGGAGCATCCAGGAAGCGCCAACCCATTTTTTTCTTCTAAACTCTGAAATTTCTCTGCCATTTCCGGCGAAAGTCTGTCAATTTTTTAGGACAAGTGCGCAATATAGAGTCTTTGGAGCATGCAAAATTTGAAGTTCGTCGGAACATTTTTCGACCTCCAAATTTGCCGACGTTTGGACCACACTTTGACCAAAATCCCGTCCCAAACTGGGCCGTGTCAACGACAGTCCGAAGGACTGAGCATGCGCACGAGTCAGGAGTACACCAAAGAGGTGTGTACAGACAGCCACAGGTTGCGGGAGCATCCAGGAAGCGCCAACCCCTTTTTTTTCTAAACTCTGAAATTTCTCTGCCATTTCCCGGCGAAAGTCTGTCAATTTTTTAGGACAAGTGCGCAATATAGAGTCTTTGGAGCATGCAAAATTTGAAGTTCGTCGGAACATTTTTCGACCTCCAAATTTGCCGACGTTTGGACCACACTTTGACCAAAATCCCGTCCCAAACTGGGCCGTGTCAACGACAGTCCGAAGGACTGAGCATGCGCACGAGTCAGGAGTACACCAAAGAGGTGTGTACAGACAGCCACAGGTTGCGGGAGCATCCAGGAAGCGCCAACCCCTTTTTTTTCTAAACTCTGAAATTTCTCTGCCATTTCCCGGCGAAAGTCTGTCAATTTTTTAGGACAAGTGCGCAATATAGAGTCTTTGGAGCATGCAAAATTTGAAGTTCGTCGGAACATTTTTCGACCTCCAAATTTGCCGACGTTTGGACCACACTTTGACCAAAATCACGTCCCAAACTGGGCCGTGTCAACGACAGTCCGAAGGACTGAGCATGCGCACGAGTCAGGAGTACACCAAAGAGGTGTGTACAGACAGCCACAGGTTGCGGGAGCATCCAGGAAGCGCCAACCCCTTTTTTTTCTAAACTCTGAAATTTCTCTGCCATTTCCCGGCGAAAGTCTGTCAATTTTTTATGACAAGTGCGCAATATAGAGTCTTTGGAGCATGCACAATTTGAAGTTCGTCGGAACATTTTTCGACCTCCAAATTTGCCGACGTTTGGACCACACTTTGACCAAAATCCCGTCCCAAACTGGGCCGTGTCAACGACAGTCCGAAGGACTGAGCATGCGCACGAGTCAGGAGTACACCAAAGAGGTGTGTACAGACAGCCACAGGTTGCGGGAGCATCCAGGAAGCGCCAACCCCTTTTTTTTCTAAACTCTGAAATTTCTCTGCCATTTCCCGGCGAAAGTCTGTCATTTTTTTAGGACAAGTGCGCAATATAGAGTCTTTGGAGCATGCAAAATTTGAAGTTCGTCGGAACATTTTTCGACCTCCAAATTTGCCGACGTTTGGACCACACTTTGACCAAAATCCCGTCCCAAACTGGGCCGTGTCAACGACAGTCCGAAGGACTGAGCATGCGCACGAGTCAGGAGTACACCAAAGAGGTGTGTACAGACAGCCACAGGTTGCGGGAGCATCCATGAAGCGCCAACCCCTTTTTTTTCTAAACTCTGAAATTTCTCTGCCATTTCCCGGCGAAAGTCTGTCAATTTTTTAGGACAAGTGCGCAATATAGAGTCTTTGGAGCATGCAAAATTTGAAGTTCGTCGGAACATTTTTCGACCTCCAAATTTGCCGACGTTTGGACCACACTTTGACCAAAATCCCGTCCCAAACTGGGCCGTGTCAACGACAGTCCGAAGGACTGAGCATGCGGACGAGTCAGGAGTACACCAAAGAGGTGTGTACAGACAGCCACAGGTTGCGGGAGCATCCAGGAAGCGCCAACCCCTTTTTTTTCTAAACTCTGAAATTTCTCTGCCATTTCCCGGCGAAAGTCTGTCAATTTGTTATGGACAAGTGCGCAATATAGAGTCTTTGGAGCATGCACAATTTGAAGTTCGTCGGAACATTTTTCGACCTCCAAATTTGCCGACGTTTGGACCACACTTTGACCAAAATCCCGTCCCAAACTGGGCCGTGTCAACGACAGTCCGAAGGACTGAGCATGCGCACGAGTCAGGAGTACACCAAAGAGGTGTGTACAGACAGCCACAGGTTGCGGGAGCATCCAGGAAGCGCCAACCCCTTTTTTTTCTAAACTCTGAAATTTCTCTGCCATTTCCCGGCGAAAGTCTGTCATTTTTTTAGGACAAGTGCGCAATATAGAGTCTTTGGAGCATGCAAAATTTGAAGTTCGTCGGAACATTTTTCGACCTCCAAATTTGCCGACGTTTGGACCACACTTTGACCAAAATCCCGTCCCAAACTGGGCCGTGTCAACGACAGTCCGAAGGACTGAGCATGCGCACGAGTCAGGAGTACACCAAAGAGGTGTGTACAGACAGCCACAGGTTGCGGGAGCATCCAGGAAGCGCCAACCCCTTTTTTTCTAAACTCTGAAATTTCTCTGCCATTTCCCGGCGAAAGTCTGTCAATTTTTTAGGACAAGTGCGCAATATAGAGTCTTTGGAGCATGCAAAATTTGAAGTTCGTCGGAACATTTTTCGACCTCCAAATTTGCCGACGTTTGGACCACACTTTGACCAAAATCCCGTCCCAAACTGGGCCGTGTCAACGACAGTCCGAAGGACTGAGCATGCGCACGAGTCAGGAGTACACCAAAGAGGTGTGTACAGACAGCCACAGGTTGCGGGAGCATCCAGGAAGCGCCAACCCCTTTTTTTTTCTAAACTCTGAAATTTCTCTGCCATTTCCCGGCGAAAGTCTGTCAATTTTTTAGGACAAGTGCGCAATATAGAGTCTTTGGAGCATGCACAATTTGAAGTTCGTCGGAACATTTTTCGACCTCCAAATTTGCCGACGTTTGGACCACACTTTGACCAAAATCCCGTCCCAAACTGGGCCGTGTCAACGACAGTCCGAAGGACTGAGCATGCGCACGAGTCAGGAGTACACCAAAGAGGTGTGTACAGACAGCCACAGGTTGCGGGAGCATCCAGGAAGCGCCAACCCCTTTTTTTTCTAAACTCTGAAATTTCTCTGCCATTTCCCGGCGAAAGTCTGTCAATTTTTTAGGACAAGTGCGCAATATAGAGTCTTTGGAGCATGCAAAATTTGAAGTTCGTCGGAACATTTTTCGACCTCCAAATTTGCCGACGTTTGGACCACACTTTGACCAAAATCCCGTCCCAAACTGGGCCGTGTCAACGACAGTCCGAAGGACTGAGCATGCGCACGAGTCAGGAGTACACCAAAGAGGTGTGTACAGACAGCCACAGGTTGCGGGAGCATCCAGGAAGCGCCAACCCCTTTTTTTTCTAAACTCTGAAATTTCTCTGCCATTTCCCGGCGAAAGTCTGTCAATTTTTTAGGACAAGTGCGCAATATAGAGTCTTTGGAGCATGCAAAATTTGAAGTTCGTCGGAACATTTTTCGACCTCCAAATTTGCCGACGTTTGGACCACACTTTGACCAAAATCCCGTCCCAAACTGGGCCGTGTCAACGACAGTCCGAAGGACTGAGCATGCGCACGAGTCAGGAGTACACCAAAGAGGTGTGTACAGACAGCCACAGGTTGCGGGAGCATCCAGGAAGCGCCAACCCATTTTTTTTCTAAACTCTGAAATTTCTCTGCCATTTCCCGGCGAAAGTCTGTCAATTTTTTAGGACAAGTGCGCAATATAGAGTCTTTGGAGCATGCAAAATTTGAAGTTCGTCGGAACATTTTTCGACCTCCAAATTTGCCGACGTTTGGACCACACTTTGACCAAAATCCCGTCCCAAACTGGGCCGTGTCAACGACAGTCCGAAGGACTGAGCATGCGCACGAGTCAGGAGTACACCAAAGAGGTGTGTACAGACAGCCACAGGTTGCGGGAGCATCCAGGAAGCGCCAACCCCTTTTTTTTCTAAACTCTGAAATTTCTCTGCCATTTCCCGGCGAAAGTCTGTCAATTTTTTAGGACAAGTGCGCAATATAGAGTCTTTGGAGCATGCAACATTTGAAGTTCGTCGGAACATTTTTCGACCTCCAAATTTGCCGACGTTTGGACCACACTTTGACCAAAATCCCGTCCCAAACTGGGCCGTGTCAACGACAGTCCGAAGGACTGAGCATGCGCACGAGTCAGGAGTACACCAAAGAGGTGTGTACAGACAGCCACAGGTTGCGGGAGCATCCAGGAAGCGCCAACCCCTTTTTTTTCTAAACTCTGAAATTTCTCTGCCATTTCCCGGCGAAAGTCTGTCAATTTTTTAGGACAAGTGCGCAATATAGAGTCTTTGGAGCATGCAAAATTTGAAGTTCGTCGGAACATTTTTCGACCTCCAAATTTGCCGACGTTTGGACCACACTTTGACCAAAATCCCGTCCCAAACTGGGCCGTGTCAACGACAGTCCGAAGGACTGAGCATGCGCACGAGTCAGGAGTACACCAAAGAGGTGTGTACAGACAGCCACAGGTTGCGGGAGCATCCAGGAAGCGCCAACCCCTTTTTTTTCTAAACTCTGAAATTTCTCTGCCATTTCCCGGCGAAAGTCTGTCAATTTTTTAGGACAAGTGCGCAATATAGAGTCTTTGGAGCATGCAAAATTTGAAGTTCGTCGGAACATTTTTCGACCTCCAAATTTGCCGACGTTTGGACCACACTTTGACCAAAATCCCGTCCCAAACTGGGCCGTGTCAACGACAGTCCGAAGGACTGAGCATGCGCACGAGTCAGGAGTACACCAAAGAGGTGTGTACAGACAGCCACAGGTTGCGGGAGCATCCAGGAAGCGCCAACCCCTTTTTTTTCTAAACTCTGAAATTTCTGTGCCATTTCCCGGCGAAAGTCTGTCAATTTTTTAGGACAAGTGCGCAATATAGAGTCTTTGGAGCATGCAAAATTTGAAGTTCGTCGGAACATTTTTCGACCTCCAAATTTGCCGACGTTTGGACCACACTTTGACCAAAATCCCGTCCCAAACTGGGCCGTGTCAACGACAGTCCGAAGGACTGAGCATGCGCACGAGTCAGGAGTACACCAAAGAGGTGTGTACAGACAGCCACAGGTTGCGGGAGCATCCAGGAAGCGCCAACCCCTTTTTTTTCTAAACTCTGAAATTTCTCTGCCATTTCCCGGCGAAAGTCTGTCAATTTTTTAGGACAAGTGCGCAATATAGAGTCTTTGGAGCATGCACAATTTGAAGTTCGTCGGAACATTTTTCGACCTCCAAATTTGCCGACGTTTGGACCACACTTTGACCAAAATCCCGTCCCAAACTGGGCCGTGTCAACGACAGTCCGAAGGACTGAGCATGCGCACGAGTCAGGAGTACACCAAAGAGGTGTGTACAGACAGCCACAGGTTGCGGGAGCATCCAGGAAGCGCCAACCCCTTTTTTTTCTAAACTCTGAAATTTCTCTGCCATTTCCCGGCGAAAGTCTGTCAATTTTTTAGGACAAGTGCGCAATATAGAGTCTTTGGAGCATGCAAAATTTGAAGTTCGTCGGAACATTTTTCGACCTCCAAATTTGCCGACGTTTGGACCACACTTTGACCAAAATCCCGTCCCAAACTGGGCCGTGTCAACGACAGTCCGAAGGACTGAGCATGCGCACGAGTCAGGAGTACACCAAAGAGGTGTGTACAGACAGCCACAGGTTGCGGGAGCATCCAGGAAGCGCCAACCCCTTTTTTTTCTAAACTCTGAAATTTCTCTGCCATTTCCCGGCGAAAGTCTGTCAATTTTTTAGGACAAGTGCGCAATATAGAGTCTTTGGAGCATGCAAAATTTGAAGTTCGTCGGAACATTTTTCGACCTCCAAATTTGCCGACGTTTGGACCACACTTTGACCAAAATCCCGTCCCAAACTGGGCCGTGTCAACGACAGTCCGAAGGACTGAGCATGCGCACGAGTCAGGAGTACACCAAAGAGGTGTGTACAGACAGCCACAGGTTGCGGGAGCATCCAGGAAGCGCCAACCCCTTTTTTTCTAAACTCTGAAATTTCTCTGCCATTTCCCGGCGAAAGTCTGTCAATTTTTTAGGACAAGTGCGCAATATAGAGTCTTTGGAGCATGCAAAATTTGAAGTTCGTCGGAACATTTTTCGACCTCCAAATTTGCCGACGTTTGGACCACACTTTGACCAAAATCCCGTCCCAAACTGGGCCGTGTCAACGACAGTCCGAAGGACTGAGCATGCGCACGAGTCAGGAGTACACCAAAGAGGTGTGTACAGACAGCCACAGGTTGCGGGAGCATCCAGGAAGCGCCAACCCCCTTTTTTTTCTAAACTCTGAAATTTCTCTGCCATTTCCCGGCGAAAGTCTGTCAATTTTTTAGGACAAGTGCGCAATATAGAGTCTTTGGAGCATGCAAAATTTGAAGTTCGTCGGAACATTTTTCGACCTCCAAATTTGCCGACGTTTGGACCACACTTTGACCAAAATCCCGTCCCAAACTGGGCCGTGTCAACGACAGTCCGAAGGACTGAGCATGCGCACGAGTCAGGAGTACACCAAAGAGGTGTGTACAGACAGCCACAGGTTGCGGGAGCATCCAGGAAGCGCCAACCCCTTTTTTTCTAAACTCTGAAATTTCTCTGCCATTTCCCGGCGAAAGTCTGTCAATTTTTTAGGACAAGTGCGCA